>CALZFC010000356.1:2312500-2372500 GCA_945643635.1 Allodiplogaster sudhausi
AGCGAAGAAAAAAAAAGAATTTTAAAACTAGAGTCTTGTGATATTTTTCTCTCTCTCCACCTGGCCTCTCTCATTTGCCACCTGTGGAGGATATCGAGAGATCGCAATGGTCGAATGTGCATTACGGAAAGGTGGCTATTTATTACATGGAAATTTAAAAAAAAATTTCAGGCTAATCGTTTTACATATTTTTTAAACAAGGAAAAGAAAAACGAAAAAAAAAATGAAAGAAAAGAGGTTTTAGCTAAGAATTCCGCGTTTGCAAACAAAAAGCCATCGTGTTGTGGTGGTGGTTGCTAGACTCAGCAGAACTCGGATGCTCTAGGACAAATGCCATCTCAAAGTGGTCTCTTTGCGTCGAGCATCCATAGCAAATGCAAGCTGAGCGCATCCGGAATATCTTTTTTTTTCTTTTCCTTTTCCTTTTCTCAGCCCAAAAAAAAACGTAACATCCGTCATAACCAATGCATTTTTTTTTATAACTACTGTATGCTTAAACCAAAAATTTGTTTTCGGTAAACCTCATGACGCTAAATAAAGCATTTAAATAGTTAGAAACATATTGCTAATTAGATTTAATTGATATTATAAGGTTTTTCTCTGCAAGATTACGGTACCTATGAATTCCTTGTCACAGTCTTATGGTCTAGAATGTTAAGGGGAAACAGCCAAAAGATGAAGAAAACGATCACGATCTCCTACTTTTCCTCCTTCTTCTTCCAAGGCTTTTGCATGCAAGGGGGGAATTCAATTGGCTTCTTCGCTTCCTCTCGGGACGGGGGAAAAATTCCGGTGTCCACCTGAGGAAGTGGAGAATGGATCAGGGGCGAGAGAAAGAGGTGGCGAATATGGAAAGAGAGGGAGTGATGGAGAGAGGAGAGAGAAGGTGAGAGAATGAGAGAGAGAGAGATACTGAAACGAGAGAGAAGAGGTGGACGGATGAGAATAGGTGAGAGAACAGAGAGAGAGAGAAAGAGAGAGAGAGAGAGAGAGAGAGAGAAGAGAGAGAGAAGAGAGCAGAGGGAGCAGAGTGGAGAAAAAGCAGAGAAAAATAGAAGAAAGAAAGAGGGAGAGAGAGAGAGAGAGAGAGAGAGAGAGAGAGAGAAGGCAGAGAGAAATGCAGACTCCGACGAGTGTGAATGACGGCGTACTTCCTGCAGAAACGTCGGCAGGAACTATCGCCCGGGGAAATTCGCCCACCAAACGAAAAAAAGAGCTTGATTTATGAGCATACGCATTTGCTAAGAAAATTTTTTTTTAATCCGTGAAAGTAAAAAATTTTAAAACTCTCTACTAGCGGCTTCTATTTTCTTAACCCTTCTTGCAACAAATATATATTTTTAAATTATAAGCAACAAAAAAAATGTCGGAAATATACTATATACATATATACATACATATATAACAAATGTAGAAGCATTCATTTAAATGTGGACTTGCAATTAATATATGTTCTTCATGTTCTCTTTTCCTTCACCGTGTTTGCCACATGCAACCATAGTGAAGATTATGAAGGAGACAGATCCGATGGACAGTCAGGAAAGGTAGAGTTTTCTTTCTAGACTTTGGATATTCTAACATTGAGCAAGTTTTAAACTTGTGAGCTTGAAACTGTTTTGATCAAGACAAGCCGTTTTTTTTACTAGGATTAATTGTGATTAAAAAAAGTGATAGTTTGTTCTACAATGTTGACTCTAGCCCGAAGCAGACTTCAGATCAGAAAGGCCAACATGAACAATCATAGTGCACCTGTCGCTAAAATGTCTAATGAGCATGCAGCAATTAGTCAAGCCAGCTGGCTCTTGTACTATTTTGTATTCTGCCAAGCACGATATTGGTTCGACTTGAACATTATAGAAAAAGTGTGCTTCGAGAACTCTACTGTAGTATCCTCCTTTAAACCAGTAAGATGAGTGGACCGAGTTTTTTTTTTTAATTCTATTGCGCTCTTTCATCTCTCGTTGTATAAGTACTTGTTCGGTCTCATCAGTAAAAAGAATTGTTTAATAAGTCACACAAAATCTCTTAAACAATTGCAGTTTCATACAATGCATCCAAGAATCTCGCATCAAACTATGTTTTTTTTTCAAACAATTTTTTTTCTCGTTATGCAGATTTGATAATGAAATCACAAGCTACATTCCTCGATATGTTCTTGAAAGCGCCTGATAGACACTCTGCTCAATTTGTACTTTTTAACGATTGTACCGAACTCATTTCGATTATATGGAACAAGAAGAAGACACTCTTCAAAGTTCTTTTTTTAAGGTCTACTTCATCTATTCCATTACAAATTTCTGTGTTTTATTTCATTTTTCTTCTATTTTAAGTATATAACTTTTCTACATTGACAGATATAAAATACTATAGTTCTAAATTTGTAAGGTGTAGCTAGATTAAAGACTTCTCTCTCTCCCCTCTCTCCTCTCTCTCTCTCTTCCCTTTCTCTCTCTCTCTCTCTTCCTCTCTCTCTCTCTCCCCCCTCTCTCTCTCCCCTCTCTCTCTCTCTTCCCTCTCTCTCTCTCTCTCTCTCTCTCTCTCTCTCTTCCCTCTCTCTCTCTCTCCCTTCTCTCTCTCCCCTCTCTCCTCTCTCTCTCTCTCTCCCTCTCTCTCTCTCTCTCTCTCTCTCTCTCTCTCTTCCCTCTCTCTCTCTCCCCCTCTCTCTCTCTCCCCTCTCTCTCTTCCCTCTCTCTCTCTCTCTCTCTCTCTCTCTCTCTCTCTCTCTCTCTAAGCCTCCCTCACCAGTCATCCATTCTCTCTCATGGCCGACAGACAACGTGGAGAGAAGCCATAAAGCTAGCGCCTTCTTCTTCCTCTCTGGTCTCGGTCTTTTTTTGGTCCAATGCAAGATTGACCAAGACATTCCTCTGATTGTGAATGTGAATGGAGTAGTGAAACATTCTTTCCTTCTCTCTCTCTCTCACTCTCTCTCTCTCACTCTCTCTCTCTCTCTCTCTCTCTTCCCTCTCTCTCTCTCTCTCTTCCCTCTCTCTCTCTCCCCTCTCTCCTCTCTCTCTCTCGTCCCTCTCTCTCTCTCTCTCTCTCTCTCTCTCTCTCTCTTTCTCTCTCTCTCACTCTCTCTCTTTCTCTCTCTCTCTCTCTCTCTTGCGCTCTCTCTCTTTCTCTCTCTCTCCTCTCTCTCTCTATCTCTATCTCTCACTCTCTTGCCCGCTTGTTATTATCTCTTCCGTCATTTATCATCACGAAAGCTGATAAGAGATTGGTCAAGTCTTTTTTTTTTTTTTTTTTGCAATTTCAACGCACCGTTGCTTAAATTGGCAAACAGATTAATCTTTTCGCCCTAATCCGATTTGAAAACCTTCTTTGCTCTGGAAAACAAAATGTTTCGACAGATTAAAATAATCTACTGTGATTAGTGCTGTCAAAAGAAATGATGATATACATTGATTATCACAAGAACAGAAATTCTTCTAATTCCATCATTTTCTCTCTCGCCGTTTTCTTTTTTTCCTTTTCTATTTTCACTTTGATGTCTCCTCTCTCTCTCTCTCTCTCTCTCTCTCTCTCTTTCACTCGCTCTCTCTCTCTCTCTTTCTCTCTCTCTCCCTCTCTCTCTCTCAGCATGATATATCACTGTATGTTCGCTAGCCCGAGTGGCGCTCGGCTTGCATGAGCCCGTTTTGTTTCTTCACTCTTCCATTTGCTGCTTTATTTGGCGGTGAGCGTTTCATTGCTTTCATGCTCCCTTTTGCTCACATTTCTCTCCTTGTTTCTTTTTTCTCTCTCTCTTTTTTTTCTCTCTCGCTCTCTCTCTCTTCTCTCTCTCTCTCTCTGTCTCTCTCTGTCTCTCTGTCTCACAAACTTTCTGTCTCTCTCTCTCTCTCTCTCTCTCTCTCTCTCTCTCTTCCTTGCTCATTTTCAGGAGGACACGAGACCCGCATATCGTCTTCTTCACTCGTAAGAGTTCAACGAGATCAACGAACAACACGGGCTTGTTCACTGTCGAAAGTTGTTTGTCTCGCCCTCACATCAAATATTCATTTGTCTTCGTTTTACTGCCTTCGACCAAAGTTTATCCGTCTATTTTAATTTGTTTTTTTTTTTAATTTATCTCTATCCAAAGCACAAATAGAACTATTCCGTGTGTGGCGAGAAATCTATTTTCTCGAAGCTAATTAGATATCCATCGGCTTCTTTTTCTTCTTTTTCTTCTCTTCTTCACCTTTTTCCCCCATTCCAACTTATAGCCCCTGCAGAATGTGACAACGAACAAGTAAGAATGTTGCTACAGGATTGCACACGGGATCGGCACGCATTCTCCCTCTTCCAGTTATCTGTTTCATCAGTTGTGCCTTTGAACTCTGCTCTGAATTAGAGAGAAATAGAGCAAGGTAGAGAGAGAAGGGAAAGAACATGAGAGAGAGAGAGAACGAGAGAGAGAAAGAGAGAGAGATGTTGAAAAAAGAAAATGAGAGAACGGGATAACAAGACAGTGAGAAGGAGAGATAGAGTGTGAGAGAAAAGAGAAAGAGAAAGAGAGAGAGGGAGAAGGAGAAAGGGAGAGAGAGAGAAAGAGAAAGAGAGAGAGAGAGAAAGAGAGAGAGAGTGAAAGAGAGAGACAGAGAGAAAGGGAGAGAGAGAGAGAAAGAGCGCCACGTCCCGGTTGTCTTTGCCTTTTTGTGCCTTTGCTCGTTGTGCAATTGCATTGTAGGATGAGGCAGCTGGAGCTGCTGCAGAGCCTTTTCTGGATCTGCTGCTTTTAAAAATAGCCATCTCTTTTTGCAACATCCACCTTTTTGCAACGTGTAAAAGTGTTGTGCCGTCTCTGTGTCTGTGCTTATTTCTTACTTCCCGTTGCATTTTTGACTCACTCGCCTCCAATTTTAGCTCTACCTCTTAT
Organism: Allodiplogaster sudhausi; assembly: GCA_945643635.1. Lineage (NCBI taxonomy): Eukaryota > Metazoa > Nematoda > Chromadorea > Rhabditida > Diplogasteridae > Allodiplogaster > Allodiplogaster sudhausi. The sequence goes on from CALZFC010000356.1 coordinate 2,317,362, forward strand.
TCTTTCACCCTCCAGTCAGGAGGCCCGTGTACCCTTTCTAGGGCTGTACTCTGTGCCCTTTTGTGTCGCTTCTCTTTAGCTAGGCATTGTAGAATTGTGCGTAAGCCGTATGTGCTTCCCTGTGTCTAACCTAAGCTGTCTTCGGGGTTGGGAAGTACTTGTATGTACCTGGATGATGATAGGTTGGTGTATAAAAGCAGGAGATTGTACCCCCGGCCCCCTCGTCTAATGTACTTTTATGATTGTATGATTGTATGTGCAATTGTGTAGAAAGGAGTCACTCACTCTGACTAATTGTACGATTATGGAGAAGCCAATTTGTCTGTTCCTTTAATTTGTATTTTTTTCTCGATATCCGAATGTGAAATCGTTTCTTCATCTGCCTTCTCTTGGCCTAGTCATTCTGTGGTGTGTGAGGTCTGAATTGGGTAAGTGAGTCTGTCTAGTAGCCTACGCCTACACGTGGCCTGCTGATCATTGAAACATAGGGCGAGAGAGAGAGAGAGAGAGAGAGAGAACAAGAGATAGAGAGAGCGTGAGGGGAAGAGAAATAGAGAGCAAGGGAGAGAGATAGAGGAATGTAGAGAGAGAGAGAGAGAGACAGAGAGAGAAGGTCACAGTCTGCATCACATTTCTGACTGATCTACAGCGATGAAAGAGCACATTTACTTTCCGCTATCGCTTTTTTTTCCTCATTTTTCATGGCACTTTCGAATGCAGAGAGATCACTTTGGTATTCGTCTTTGTATCACTTTGTTCGCCATCTTCCCTTTCTTCTTTTATTATCCGCTTCTCTCTCTCTCTTTCTTAGGCGTTCTCTCATTTCCTAATTCTCTCTCTGTCTCTCTCTCTCTCTCTCTTTCTCTCTCTCTCTCTCTCTTTCTCTCTCTCTCTCTCTCTCTCTCTCTCTCTCTCTCTCTCTCGCTTACGCTTTCTCTCTCTCTATCCACTCTCTCCTCCTCCCCACTCTCTCAATAATTTCCAGCCCCTTCCACCTCATCCTTCCTCCTCAAACATAGACGAACCTTTTTTGCGTGTTGTATATTGGCTGCCGGCAGCGAGTGAAGAAAAAGGGGATGATGTGGACAGAGGCGAGCGGATGCAGAGGGAGAAAAGGGTAGAGTGAGAGAGAGAGAGGGTTGAGAGAGTTAGAACGGCAGAGAAAGAAAAAGAGTGAGAGAGCGGAAGAGAGAGAGAGAGCGAGTGAGAGAGAGAGAGAAAGAAAGAAAGCGAGAGCGGTAGCTACGAACACTCGATGCACTTGCGCCAGCACCAAGTCTCTCTCGCGTCTGGCCTCACGAGGGTGCATGAATGGGCATGAGTTCTCACAATCAGAACCAAGCGGGGGGGGGGGGGGGGAGAGGTCGGAGAGAGAGAGATAGAGAGAGAGAGAGAGAGACATAATGAGATCAAAATGATATTGCGACAGGGAGGGCGAGGATGTTCGGAAAAGAGTGAGTGAAAGGGAGAGAGAGAGAGAGAGAGAGAGAGAGAGAGAGAGAGAAAAAGATAGCGAGGGAGAGGGCGAGCGAGCGGAGGGTGGCTAATTTGAGCTGATTGATCTCTCCTCCTCCGTCACCATCTCTCCAGTCGTGTGTTGCCCTCCCGTCTGCTCACTACGCGCTGCGATTACCTTGGCTGCTTTGCTTCGTTTTCGACTTTCAAATAATATTTGTCTCCGGCTGCCCCCACCCAAGTTTCACTTTCACTTCTTGCGTCCCTCCTCGCCGTTCCTAGCGTTCGCCTCTCTCCCCCTCTCTCTCTCTCTCTCTCTCTCTCTCTCTCTCTCTCTCTCTCTTTCCGGTTTCTGTTCTTATCACTTTCTTCTCTCCACTTTGCTCGCTAACAACCTGCCATTTGTAGGCTACTTCCGCGTACATTCAGCCTTTTCTCGCTTCTTTGAGTTTTCTTTCCTGAATGCATTTATTAAAATGCCATTCAGCATCCATTTTTTGGCTACTGCGAGTTTTTTCTACATTCCCCTCGTCAGGTATGAAATTCTGAGAGAAGAGGAGGGCTAAACCACTTATTTTCTGTGACCTTCTTGGTGCCCTTGTTGGCAATGTCTTGGTGTGCGGTAGATCTTTCGTGACCAGTGCTAATTACTTATTACAACCTACATGAGCGCATAAAAAAGGGGGAAGCGAACGAAGGCGGGAAGGAAATCTCTCTCGTTTTTTTTTTTCTCTCGTTGTTTCGTTCTTTTTATCTCGCTTATCTCCTTTTCATTTGCTCGAGAGAACGTTTGATCTCTTGTATCTCTTCTCTAGCTTGATTTATGGGCTTTTTCTTCTTCTTCCTATGTCATTGACAACCATTGCGTGTGTTTCCGTTGGGGAAATGCGCATTTTTTTTGTCATTTTCTACTAGAACTTTTACACCTTCAAATTAGCCTCATAAGAAAAAGGAAATACCGTGCACTTTTGACGATTAGTAGCAAAAAACCTTGGCGTATTTTCCTTTTATTTTCCTCCGCGTCGATATCAGGGAACGGTTAGACTTCCTCCCGACTTTCTTCCTCCTCGTGGCTTCTTTTAGTGATGTTGCTTCTTATCCGGTGAGGATAGAGTGGATTACGTGCATATTATACGCTACGACTGCGATGAAGTAAGCGTCTGACTGTCGCGTTCAGCATCGTTATTGGAATTAAGTACTACACTAGACTCTTTTCCAGCTTTCCTCTGCGCGCTCTTCCCTTTCTTATCGCTTAGTTCTCTTTTCTACATATACTTATGCACAAGTCTCTCTCCCCCACCAGAGCCTTGAGTTCAACGAGATCAAAACTCTTACACGACGGCGCAGACTCACAACTTGGCACAAAAATCGTGACCAAGGCTAAATTATGGACTGGCTGTTATGGCGACTAAAATGGCGCTAAGACATATCTTGCCATCTATACTTCCTGTTCAGCTCTTTGCCTTTCATTCTACCCTCTATTATTCTTGTATAGTTATGCTCCGTGAATGTTTACTCATTGGCACTTTCATTGCGTTGAGGCTTTTGTTCAATTTTATGTTCATGTGTCTGATTTTAAAAAAAAGAATGCGCGGGAATTTTTTTATATTTTTTTTTTTGGCACAATGCCAATTCGTCATTTCTTTCACCTCATGTCTCGGCGTAATAGCGAATTTTCACAGAGGATTTGTGAAATTTTAGCCTCAAGGTTATCCTTTCTCATCTCAGGATAATGGCGAATGGCGCGGGTGATGGCGGTGCTGCCTCTTCCTCCTCAGCTCCCTCCACGTCGGGCGGCGCGGGACGTGCGTGCCGAATCTGTGCCGGCCGCTCGGACGGCGCTCACTTTGGCGTCGACGCGTGCCGCGCATGCGCCGCCTTCTTCAGGTTTGATCTCGCGCGCGCCGTTGTCTTAGTACATCGGTTAAGTGGTTCGACTTGTAATCCGGAGGTCAATGTTCGAATCCTTTCATGGACAAGGGATTTGTCTTTTCAAGATTGAAATAAATCTTGTAAAATGTAAAAAAAAATTTTTATATAAATCATTTTGTCTTCCCAAAGATTTTCAAAAATCGCTTTGAGCACTTCCCCTTTCCTTGCCTTTTCTCTGCTAAAGAAACGCGGATATCAGCGGGAGATAATCTTATCTTCTTAGCATCATCCGGGAGCAACGAAAAAGGCTTCTGAAAAAAAAACTTCCGCATTGCATTTCTCTTCTGATCAGAAATGCATGCACGCATTGGTATGCATATCTTGGCCACTTCTTTCTTTTCTCTCTTTGAGGAAATAGGTCTTGGGAATCAGGGTGGGGATATGGGGTTTGGAGTCCGCTAAGCAAAGGCGACTTGAGATAAGGGGCCCTAAACCGAGGTGGTTCTTTAAAAGATGGATTGTACCCTTTTGTTTCCCTGCTATAAGGTGGAGTTGCGGCGGCTTTTGGTGCACGGAAAGCATGGGCGGGCAGAGTTTTGGGGTTAAACCTGTCGATTGCCAAAATGGCCTCTATGATTTGTAGACGAAGCGTTGTGATGGTGAAGAAGTACGTCTGCCGCGCCGGCAACACCGACTCGCAGTGCGTCATTGACAGTGGTGAGTGGTGGATTATTTTTATTTTTATTTTATTTCAGATTTATTCTTTTTGTTTATTTGACTCTTTCTATATTTTTTTACATTAGGTTTTGATTTAATTGTAGACGAAAAAAAGGGATAATACTTGCTATTTCTTTCACATATTGCAATCCTTCAATCGGTATATTCTTAAGGCGCACTATACTTCTTTTAGTTGAGCTAAATAGAGAAATGGAAACTGAAAAAAAACAGAAATATATTTCCTTTGATTCCAGGTGGCCGAACTGCTTGCCGACGTTGCCGTTTCCTGAAGTGCCTCCAGGCAGGCATGCTTCCGGATAGTCAGTTGTGTTTTTTTTCTTAGAGAGGCTGTTCAAGGATCTTAAAAGCTACGGTTTACACGCTCTTTTCTTGAGAGGATTACGGTATGTTTGTATCCCTGAACAATCGCTTTAAAAAAAGAACTCAATTTCACCGTGTCTGGTTACGGTAAGGACCGTTATATTCGCATAAAATAACTTAAATTCGCTTCAAAAAAATAAATTTTTGACAAATCAATTATGGAAATTGCAGTGACAGAATGTTTTCGCCTCTGTTACAGTAAAAAATTTTCTAGTAGTTTGATATAACATAAAATGTGCGTTTAAAAAAAATTGTGATAAATACATTACCGTACCTTCAGTGACTCGACGAAAGGGAACCGTGGGCACTGACGATGACGAAGATGAGGAGATGGCCGTGGATCAGCAGGATGCCGATGTTAACCTCATGCCGGTGCGTGGTCGGGCTTTTTTTTTGGTTTCCGAGTTTCCCGGAATAAATATCACTTTAGACAGTGCATGAGAAAGACTGGGTGAAATAGGTTTAGCATGGAGCGCGGAAAGTAAGGTGGGTAACAGTATTAAGTAAGTTTTGGACGTCACAAAACTCTGAGTGGGGATTACTTCTGAGGAGTCGGCCAAAATCTGGATGTTGGTCTGGGAAAAAATTGACGGAACCTTTATAACCCTGGTGTTCTTGGTTGCTGTTGTTACTGTCTTACTAGTTTTCATTGATATTAAAAAAAAGAAGATATTGCTGTGATAGCGTCGTAAATTATTCCTTTTAAACAGAAATAATTAAAGTATTTAGAGTATTTAGCAATATAGAGCGAATGGAATTTTCCTTATAATTAAGATTGAATCCATTTTTATTATTTATAAAAAATAATTTGTACCCTTTTTGCAGCCTCCAGCCGAGCCTTCGACCAGTCGCCTCTGCCCTCCTCCTCCCTTGTCAGCAGCCACCAGCAATCCGCAGCTCTTCTTCTTGCAGAAGCTGGAAGCCAATTACAAGTACGGTATTTGCCATTTATCTTCTTGACAAGACGCATAAGTACTGTAGTAACTACCGTATCTCTATAAGACATTATAAGCGCGATAGTAATTTTTTTTTCGTCGTTTACATATCTCTAAAAAGACATAAGTACGGTAGCAGTTACCGTATCCCTAAATGTAAAAAAAAAGCGATACAGTTACGATATCTCTAAAAGATCGTACTCTCATTGGAAAGGTATCTTGCTAGGCAATAAACAAATTTTTTTTCTTAGTTTACTCTGTCCATATATTGGGAAGTTTGGAAAGAAAATTTTTTTTTTGTTCGCTCTTGAAAGGATTCTAACCTTGACATCCAGATTAAACTTATTTTTTTTAGGGAGCTCTGGATTTCTCGCCAGGAGATCGAGAGGACACTCCTTGGACAGGATGGCAAGGATACCGATAATGCGGCCGAGAGGGTCAGTAAAGAGAGAGAATCAGTAGGTGAGAGAGAAAGAGAGAAGGTAAGAGATAGTGAGAGAGAAAGAGAGAAGGTGAGAGAGAAAGATAGAAGGTAAGAGAGAGTGAGAAAAGGTGAGAGAGAAAGTGAGAAGGTGAGAGAGAAAGAGAGAAGGTAAGGGAGAGACGAGGAAGGTGAGAGAGAGAGAGAGATAGAGAGAGGAAAAAGCGAGAAAAGGGGGCGGGAGAGGGTGAGTAGAGAAAGAAAGACAGCTCCATGTGATAGTTAATACTAAATAAAAATTTTGATTGATTCAATTTAACACATAACTAAATTTACATGATTCTTGAGGATGTTTTTTTTGCAGACATGGACCATGCTGCCCTCGCATCACTACCAAGTCAACCACATCTGGAAGACGGTGCTGCCCCTGCGACTGCGCTTCTGCTCCGTCTCCTATGACGGACTGGCCGATCTCAAGACGGAGGAGAAGGTTCATTCTCTCTCTCTTTCTCTCTCTCTCTCAGACACGCACTTTCGCTCTCTTTCCCTCCTCCTCTCTCCATACCTCTCACTCTCTCTGTCTCTCTCTCTCTTTCTCTTTCTCTCTCGCTCGCTCTTTTCCTTTCCATTCCCTCTCATTTCTCCTTATTGTTGTCATCTCTTTAAAGATTCCTTTGTAAAAGTAGATTCATCCACAACTTCCATTGAATAGTATGCAGTTGCTAGAAATTAACATAATTGCCTAATGATATTTCTTCTCTGAATTTCAGTGGCGAGTCTACCAGAACTTTGTGCTTCTGAGCGGCATGCTGGACAGCTTCTACCGTATGGTCAAATACTTCCCGGAACACGCCGAGTCTAGGTTGCGGTATTTTCCACTTTTTCCTTATCGTATTTTTATAATTCAAATTATAATTAAGTAATATATTTCTTCACTTTCTGAATTAAAAAAAATATCTTTAAAAAAATTACATAAGTAAACCTGAAAGATTTTTCAATAGCTTCAACTCAATATAATTATTTGAGCAGTTACTTGTGCTACCACAGAAAATATTTATTTTGTACGCTAATCCAAATATCCTCTTTTTTTTCCAGAGTGTTCACATCGCTGACAACCTACCTGGATCTCGATAGGCTGCCCGACTACTTCCCGAGAGATGAGCCCAAGCTGGCCGATCCCGTCTTTCATAAGTACGGTGGATATTTTTGTCTTCGTTCATAATACGGTATTCAGCTTTTAAGGAAGCCAGCGTTGAGATAGGTGTCAATTTTGCCACCAGAGACCCTCTCGAAATGTAGGCATGGAAAAGTTGGGACTCTCACGAGGGGTACATAAAGACACTCTATAAAACCCGATTTCGGCATATAAAGAGCCTGTATCTTTCCGAGTGTTGCTGGTAGACCCTTTCATAGACTTTCTCTGTGTCTCGCCGTCTCTCACACTCTTTCTCTCCCTCTCTCCCTCTCTCTCTCTCTCTCTTGATCCCGCCCTCTCTCTCTCCATCTCTCCCTCTCTCTCTCTTTATCTCTCTCTCTCTCTCTGTCCAACTATCCTTTCTTTTCAGCTCGATCCGCACCAAGATGCTCCAAGTTCGTGATGCGTGCATCCCGTACCTCGAACGCCTGAAGATGACTCCGATCGAGCTGGTCTCCGTGCTCACTCTCATGGTCTGGTCGCCGAGTCAGTATCCGTCTCCATTCTCTCTCTCTCCTCTCTCTCTCCCTCTCTCTTTTCCCCCTCTCTCCACTTTCTTTCTCTTCTCTCTGTATCTCTTCCCTCTCTATTCCTCTTTTCTCTCTCTCTCTCTTCCCCCTCTCTCCCCTTTCTCTCTCCCTCTCTTCGCTTTCCCTCTCTCTCTCTGTCTCTCTTCCCCGTCTTTCTCTTCCCCTTCTCTCTCTCTCTCTCTATCTCTCTCTCTTTCCCTTCTCTCTATCTCTCTCTCTCTTCTCTCTCTCCCTCTTCCCCTCTCTCCACTTTCTCTCTCTTTCCTCCTCTCTCTTCCTCTTTTCTCTCTCTCTCTTCCCCCTCTTTCCACTTTCTCTCTCTCTCTTCGCTTTCTCTCTCTCTCTCTTTCTCTCTCTCTCTCTTCCCCCTCTTTCCACTTTCTCTCTCTCTCTCTTCGCTTTCTCTCTCTCTCTCTATCTCTCTCTCTTTCTCTCTCTCTCTTTCCCTTCTCTCTCTCTCTCTCTCTCTATCTCTCTCTCTTTCTCTCTCTCTCTCTCTCTCTTTCCCTTCTCTCTCTCTCTCTCTCTCTCTTTCTCTCTCTCTCTCTTTCCCTTCTCTCTCTCTCTCTCTCTCTCTCTCTCTCTCTCTATCTCTCTCTCTTTCTCTCTCTCTCTTTCCCTTCTCTCTCTCTCTCTCTCTCTCTTCTCTCTCTCCCTCTTCCCCTCTCTCCACTTTCTCTCTCTTCCCTCCTCTCTCTTCTCTCTCTCCCTCTTCCCCTCTCTCCACTTTCTCTCTCTTCCCTCCTCTCTCTTCCCCTTTTCTCTCTCTCTCTCTCTCTCTCTCTCTCTCTCTCTTCCCCCTCTCTCCACTTTCTCTCTCCCTCTCTTCGCTTTCCCTCTCTCTCTCTCTGTCTCTCTTTCCCGTCTTTCTCTTCCCCTTCTCTCTCTTTCTCTCTCTCTCTCTTTCCCTTCTCTCTCTCTCTCTCTCTCTTCTCTCTCTCCCTCTTCCCCTCTCTCCACTTTCTCTCTCTTCCCTCTCTCGCTCTCTTCTCACTTTCTCTCTCTTTCCAGATGCCTCCAACTCGACCGAGAGGACGCGTCTCCTGGGCGAGCGCTACACTCGTCGCGTGATGCAAGAGCTGCACGTGCTGTACAAGGACGAGTACCACCTCGCGTCGTATGCAACAAGAGTCGGCGAGCTGTGCGCACTCGCTTCTTCATTCGAGGTCAGGAGAATATGAGGAAGGGGGAGGGATAAGATGACGTCATCCCTCTTTCATATCTTAACTTTAAGCTTGGTAATTGACAAAGATTACTTTACTCTTAGTAATTGAAAAAAAAAATTATGCTTTGTTAATCGTAAGGGTATCTTCTTTCTAGTCGATCTATTACTCGGACTTTGATTAGTCTTCCGAGTTTTTCTCTTCTTCTCTAGCACTCTCACCCCTCCACCTCTCTGTCTCTCCCTATCTTTCTCTCTCTTTCTTTCTCTCTCCATCTCTCTTCTTTCTCTCTCCATCTCTCTTCTTTCTCTCTCCATCTCTCTCTCTTTCTCTCTATCCTCTCTCTTTCAGTGGGGCATGACCCAACTCCGCGACGAGCTGCGCCTCCTTGACGTATTCGGCCGCTTCGACCGTGGCTCGTACCTGAATGCCGTGGTGGTCGGTGGAGACTACGAGAGAAGGCCAAGGAGATCGGGAGAGGATGACGACATCGACATCATTGCAGAGTGCATCGACCAGCTCAATCTGACATAAGGCTGCCACTCTCTCTCTCTTCCCCTCTCACTCTCTCTCTCCCTCCCTCACTATCTTTCTTTCTCTATCTCTCCATCTTTCTGTCGTTCACTCTCGCGCTCTCTCTCTCTCTCACTCTCCCTCGCTCCCTCGCACTCCTTCTCTCTCTCTCTCTCTCTCTCTCTCTCTCTCTCTCTTCTCTTATTACTCTCTTTCTCAGGCCATCTCTTTCTCTCTCCCGCTTTCGCTCTCTCTCTAACTATCTCACTCCCTCTCTTTTTTTTCTTTGTCTCCCATTATATCTATATCATGCCTCTCTCACGCTCTCCTTTCTCTCGCTATCACCGTCTCTCAATTCTCCGCACACTTTTCCCTTCCCCAAACTCGCACTCACCCTCTAAATCGCACTCATCAGCTGCCTCCAACGTTCCCCATCTTGATCTCCGCTCCTATATACCTCAACGAAAACGTTGTCAACTTTGAAATGATCACTCACTTTTGGAGGCATTCGCTGTACTATTTTTTTTGAATTTTGAGTCTAGTTTTATCCAGTTATATATTATATTCCATGTTGGAAGAAAAGAGTGATGAATTCGCAACTCTGCTCCATACGTTTGTCTTCCTCAGTACTGATGAGCTCAATCAAGTTACTCCTCCATATACCATTTGATATTATATAGGCTATGACATTCTCCTCCTCTTATGGGTGTCTCCTGAGATCGCGCTGTGATCGAATTGTGGACCAGATATTATTGCTATTATTATTATTATTATGATTGCCCGTTGTTGTGAGGCCAGTCTCATCAATTATTCACTCGATATATTTATTGCTCCTCGGGATAGATAATGCCTCTGTGCCTGTGTCCTTATTTATATAGTTATTATTGATTATTGAATAAATATTTTTAGATATTGACAACATTGCGCACTCTGCGGAAAAAAAAATGCACTCTGTGGGAAAATTCGGCTGTCGTATTATATAGATTTGTGCGTCTCCAATAGTTTTATCGGGAGACGTGTTTTTTTTCTATCTCGTCAAATTCTTAGGTACAATTCCTACACATTGTGATTGAATTAGCTTTACCTCGACTAAGGATGACGTCATCGTGTTTGGCGTGTTTATACAGTTGACACAGGAGGACGCACTTTTTTCTGTCGGACACAGGTTGAATGTGAATGAAAGAATTAGCTGTATTTCGAACAAGGATGACATCACGTATGTTTATAAAGATGATACAGCAGAATGTACTAATATGTTGTCTACCCGCCCGCAATCTAATGCAAAATTGGAAGAAGAAGAAAAATTCTTTTTTTTGGAAATATGAATAGCGAGCAATTATTTGACGGGTGCAAAATATTGACTGATTAAAAAAAAATTATTATAATGTGCACGGCTTATTTGCCGACGGTGAATCCGTTGACAGAAATGTTCGGGCCGACCCCATTGCAGAAGCCACAAGACGCGGCGCAAAAGGCCATCTTCTGAGCAGCGCTATAGCCACGGTTCCGGCAGAAACCGTTGCGGACCCACGAAGAGCAGCTGGGAAGCAATGATTAGAGATTCCTTTTTTTTCTTCATAGTCTTATGCTTAGAAATAACATTAAACAAAGTAATACTGGCGTATTTGGGGTTTATAAAATTAAAGAAGGTTGAAGTGGAATTGTGTAGTAACATGAGATGTGCAAGGCGTACAAGGGGCTAAAGTCGGTGCATTGACTGAAAGCGAGAGCGACAAGGCAGGCGATCACGACCATGCGGAACATGGATGACGAAGCCATTCTGAATCATAACAAAATTTAATGAAATATATAATAGGGATCCATAAAACACGACCCAAAGAGAGGTAGATCAATAATAAATCAGGTCTCTATAATATGGTATAAAGTATTCTTCGAAGACAACACATGGAAGGTTAACAGCAGTCGTATCAGATAAAAAACCATAATCAAGTAGTCTAAAAAAGGGACAATGAAATCTAGAAAGCTGGAGATCTAGAAATCTGTTTAGGTAAATGTCAAAGCCATCTTGAAATGAGAAAGTTTAGAGAATTAATAAGGGGAAAAAATATATGAACAATGTGTCCTTGATTGAATGGCAAGATAATGTCACAGAACTGCGTGTGCCGGTGGTGGCCGTTCCATTCCCCTTGCATTCCTTTTGTATCAACTCTTCCCCCCCACTTCCCATTTGCACACGAACCTGTGCAAACAACTGTTTGTTTCAAGTGATGAGGACGATGTCTCTGCATTTGGCGATGCTCGACCTTGTTCCCATGCAGAGGCTTTCTAGTAATTCCATTGGATATGTGACGAAATGATGGGAGCTCTGTCCCTCGTCGTCTCGCTCTCTTTCTCTCTCTCTCTCTCTCTTCTCTCTCTCTCTCTACATCTCCCCGCTCTCCCTCTCTCACATTCTCTCTCATCTGTCCTCACTATCTCTCTCTACATCTCCCCGCTCTTCCTCTCTCACATTCTCTCTCATCTGTCCTCACTATCTCTCTCTCTCTCTGTCTCTCCCTATCGCTTTCTCTCTTCTTCCCTATTCCCAATCTCCCTTCCTCTGTCTCCTTCTCTGTTCCTCATCAATTGCCTTCAACATCCTCAAATTCTCTTCTGCCATGTGCGTTTCCTCATTTGAAAAGTGCTCTGGCATCTTGTCTCCCGCCCATTGTCACCCATCATCGAAGAGTACGGGGAAATCAATCACCAGAAATCTTCAGATATAGGGATCCTGCATGAGGAATGAAGAGAGAGAGAGAGAGAGAGAGAGAGAGAGAGAGAGAAAGAGAGAGAGAGAGAGAGAAAGGGAGCGAGAATCTAGAGCTGGATGCAATGAAAAGCATATGTATGTACATGTCTGCCTACATAAACATTCTTCTCTATGGATGTATCAAATCACAAGTGATATTCCATTAACATTACAAGTCAGCATAAGAAAACGGATTGATCTCTGTTTCCCAAATGCAAAAACATTAAACTAACTGTGAGAAATGGTGCCTTTCAATTGCCATAGCTTTTCCGCGCATGCTACATTCTTCCTTTCCGAGAATTGTATGGAATTCAACAATGTCAGACATCATCCATCGCGAATCAATTGGGAGCATCTGGGATGGTGTAAATATGTCCCAATCCATATGTACAAGTCCACAGCAGAAACACAGAAGAATAAATTGAAATGTCCTTACAAATAGAATAGTCATGGGAACCCTAATGCCTCTGATTTCCCTTAATTTTCATTCGCAATACCCGAATTAAAAACGGCTTTATTTCCCTATTGAATATATGTATTATTGAGAGAAAAAAAACCAGTAGCGTATTCTCGGATGCAATAGATTCGAAAAATTTCACGAATAGCTCAAATTTGTCCACTGGACAGGATCGTGGCTTTCTCGACCCGAATTCAGTATTTCCCCTCCTATTTCGCTCACTTTTCTTCCTTAACGTGATTGGATGTACACTGTTTGTGCCTATCGCTGACGTCGTCATGGCATTCAGAGAGCAACTGGGAGCACTATTGCCTGGTTTAGAATTATGCCAACACCCACGCCTAGTTACCATACCTAAGAATATGGGATGTCGCCTGGCTTCATGCGAAAATTTAAATGCACCTGGGTACTGATGCCAACACCCACGCCTAGTTACCGTAATTTAGAAAAGGAAATGCCATCTCGCTTCTTGCGGAACATTCACTTTCATTGGCTACTAATTAAAGATTTTGAAAATGTCTATATACAGCATCCAACAAGAGGCCATCTTCCAGGCACAATTTTCACCATGTCCCCGTTAGGCAGAAGATTATGTCTGACAATGAGAAGTTTATTACTGTAATTACCAAAGATGTAATGTTCTTCGAACAGTAAACAGAGAATGTCTGAGGCACTGAGTAAACTTAGAGAGAGAACGACTACGTCGTCGCATGGGCGCGCAGAACAATCGTGTAAAGCTATGTACAACGAGATCATTGATTTTGTGCTGCTGCTGCTGCGCGCTGCTCCACTGCCGCAAGGCTTCTAGTGAGGATGGCCTATTCTAGATGGGCTAATAAAAGCCTAATCGGGAATCAAGTCGAATATGAGGTATCCGGAGACAACAACATTTGATATATAATAAGTGAGTAGCAAGTAAATCATTGGAACGTTGCGCGTGTGTGTTCACCAGGAACTAGCTCTACTGAGACACTGAGAGAATATCGGACACACAATTCTCATGGAGAATAGACAGTTGGCAAAAGAGATGAGGTTGGCGATGGGGCTGCGGGGCTTATTTGATTAGGCCGTGACGGGCTTGGCCTTGGCGGCAGCCTTCTTGGCCGCTGGCTTCTTGGCGGCGGCCTTCTTGGGCGACTTGGCCTTCTTCGGGGACTTGGCCTTCTTGGCGGCGGGCGCCTTCTTCGGCTTGGTTGCCTTAGGCTTGGCGGCGGCGGCCTTCTTTGGCGACTTGGCCTTCTTGGCTGCCTGAAAAATAGGGATCTTTTTTAATGTTAAAAATGGATAAAACTTAACAGAATTTGTCAAGGATGAATAACACTAATACTGTAAGTAACTACTGTACCTTGGGCTTAGCGGCGGCAGACTTGGCCTTAGGAGCTGCCTTCTTGACTGGCGACGACGATGCGGCGCCGCCAGACGCCTTCTTGGCGACAGGCTTCTTGACAGTCTTCTTGACGCTCTTCTTCTTCTCGGCCGTCGCTGACTTCTTCTCGCCGAGACGGAACGAGCCAGACGCGCCGGTGCCCTTGACCTGCTTGAGAAGGCCGGTGGTGGCGCCGCGCTTCAGAGCCTGGCGGAGATGTGCATTGACCTGTAAAATAGTCACGTTAAAAAGTTTTATTATATTTTTATAGATATTAGAACTATACTACTGACTACAAAAGAATAGCAAAGGAGATTCTCTGGCCAATAAAAAATAGTTTGTTCGGCTTATTTGATTATAACAAGCTAGAAAAGTCGTTTGCAAGCGGCCAAAAACCACAAAATCCCTGTTCATCAGACATCCTTTAAACGTTAGAACAGAAAAAAGAACATACATACCTGGACAACGTTCTCGCCGACTTTGTAGTGCTGAACGATGTACTTGAGTATCGCGGCGCGCGAAGAACCCTTGGGCTCCTTGAGCTCGGAGATTGCCGTCTTGACCATGTTGACGTACGGCGGGTGCGAACCGGCGGCGGCCTTCTTGGCGCCTGCTGATTTGGCAACAGCCTTCTTCTTCGGCGACGCAGCCTTCTTGGGCGCGGGAGTCGCGGGCGCAGCCACCACGGGTGCAGCAACAACTTCGGTCGACATGATGATTGGAGTGGAGTGAGCGAGAAGAGCGAGAGCGATTGAGGAAGCTGGAATGTTGAGGAATAGTTAGTCAGATGCACAAATACACATTCACACAATGAGGAATGCACAATCGATTTGTATAACGGGAACCACTCTCTCCCGTTGTCTTATTTAATTAATTATTTTTCTATCGTTCTCTAACGATACAAGTACGGGAGTAGCCATGCACAAAATCAAAAAAAGCTCGAAGATAGCCCAAAGGACGCCCCACCAGCTGTGTGCGCAAGAGAATGGCCCTGCGTCCCTGCCCCTTCTCTATTTATGCGTGCAGGCAAGACCACGCGCGGACACCGCCAGAGAGACTGCACGCGAGGTCTTTTTCCAGCCAAACGATAGTAGATGGAACACTTTAAATAGGATGTATTGGGTGAGTGTGTAATTGTAAAATAGCAAATTATATATCTTTCGATAGCGAACAGACTCGGCTATAAGGTCGTCTAACATATACCTGTCTTTATTTTATATTCATGGCGTGAGCCGAGTTTTTCTCCGCCTATCTTGCAACACAACACTCGGATCTGCTTCATTCACATTCTCTTACAATCGAAGCGAAGATTATAAAATAAAGTGTATGTGTTTTCTATGAAGCAAACTCTTGAATCTAACGAATGAATATACTTTTTCGGCCGTAAAGCATCGAATTTATATTTTACAAGGCGACTTTCACAGTTGCACATACAACACCCCTCGCAGAAAAGAGCAATTATATCTCTTCTTATGAATAAACATAGGGGATATTTGGGTTCATTAAATAGCCTAGTTCATGGAGAACACGAGGGAATTAGTTTGGTTTTATTTTATTTTGCGGATAACGCGTGGTGTGCGCTAAAAGGCGCGTGATGCGAGTTGTTTTCGCTGTCTGCCGCTTACCCTCGTGACTAGACAGCAGAGGGAGCAGCCTCTGCCTCTTCTGCGAGAGGAAATCTTTTTGCTCTTGGATTTTTCTCTTTTTTTACTCTAATTATGTGATTCTTCCAGGGAATGTTTTGGATTTTCATATAATCTCTTCCTTTTGTTGCCTTGAAACCTATATTCGTTTCCACGTGCACGTTCTGGCCAAGTGCAGCCGCGCTCCAATGTAGTTGGGAAATCACAGGAAGATTTTTACTACAAAATTGTACATAAGTTTTTTTCGTTTTTCACAAGTGGTTAGGGTGAATGCAGTAAGAATATCCGTCAATGCGAATCGAGCCAAATGAGAAGGATGTATGTATGAACATACATACATACCAATTCCTTCCTTTCTGTGTATTTAAATCTGAGTACCTCGAATCATCTTTTGTCTGGTGGCTGAACTGGCAACAGTGCAAAATGGAACACATTTCAGCTGTACACACTGGAATGGACAACAAAGTCACAGATGTAAGTATTTACATTTCAATTCACCACCATGCAGTCAGTGCCAAGCGGAATTTTGACAGATTGTATCATCATCTGATCATAAGGCTACGAGAGAGGATGAACAGTGATTTGCGAAGTAATAGCACCTTTTTGCTTTGCCTTTTGGCTGTGTCCTTAATGGCCTGAGCGGTCCAGCTCCCTGGATATACCATTGTTAAGGTCATTCGATCCGCATGAAACTGCGGGGGGCTTGAAGGTGAGCATTGAAATGCTTGAGACAGTGCTCTTGTTCGGCCTGAAAGTGACCAGGCAAAATGGCCGACTGTCTTGCGCAGTGGTTTAATCCTCGCGGTGACCTGATCTGCCGGCATGGGCAGGCTCGATTGCGCCACACACCATCTGCCAGAGGAATCTTACTTGGAGACTGCTCGCCGAGAGAGAGAGAGAGAGAGAGAGAGAGAGAGAGAGAGAGAGAGACAGCTAATTCCTCCAGCCCTTATCTACGTATAGACGCACGCAACCTTTATTCCTTATAACACCAGGAACAAGAGAATCATTAATGCACAGAGATTTTTCACCTGTCGACAATATCGCAGGCGGTAGGAGTGCATTATAAAGCGAGTAAAAATAATTAACAACAGAAAAAAACAGAGGTTTTTAGAATAAATAAAAGGAACTAACACAACGAATAGAAAAAGTATCAAACAACAACGAGCTAGCGACCGGTAGTTTGCATAAGTATAACTTTTTACATATTTCTTAAGTTTCTAAATATTCTAAGGTTCGTTCTCAAACAATCAGACGATGCTTTCTTTCAAGCGCCCTTTCCAGTTTGTCTTGTTCCGCCTCTTCTATCAATGCATCTAAGAGTGTCTCTGCTTCTTCTAGTGAGATTTCTTGCAAGTAGACATCTGAGCTCGGCTTCCGCGCCGGCTTCCGCCTAGGTCGCGGAAGAGGTGGACGCGGCAGTTGCGTCCGTGACGACGGTGCGTCACTCGTGCGGTATACTGCTGCGGTTGGCGGACGAGCTGTGCTCGACTCTCGATAGGGAACTTCACGGGGCGGAGGAGGAGTTGGACCACTCTTGCTAGGCGTGCTGCTGTTAGCTGTCACTACTACGGCCACCCTTGGTGGAGGAAGAGGAGAAGGAGGAGGAGGAGGAGTAGGAAGACGAGACGATCGATTTGTTCCTTGCATGCTCCTCCCCCGACCCAGGCTATCCTTGTTCGCCCGCACTCCACTCGGTGGCAGGGGCGGCAGCAACAACCGGTTTCGGGCCGGCGGCACGGGCGGATAGGCCTGCTGAGGCTGCCGCGGCGCATCGTCATGCATGCGGCGGCCGAGCAGCCGCTGCTCCATTTGATGCCTGACGTCATCAGACAAGAACACTGGCTTCCGACGACGCCCTCCACTGCGACGAGTGGAGGACACAACGGCAGTCTCTTCGGTAGTGTTCCGAAGAACGTAGAGAGTAGAATCATCTGGAAATTATGGGAAGATTGACCTTCGTTAAACAAAAAGATGATGGTAAAAAAAAGATAAAACCATTGTTGAGCTCTAAAAAGTCATCCACAGTCGCGTTGAAATCGCGCGTGGTGAAGATAGAAGTTCCCGGTCGCATGGACACGATATGTCGGTAAATGTCCGTTGTCAGCCGGTACATCACGTTCATCTGCAATATGCGACTTATGTTCTGTCTAAAAAAAATGCTGTCTTAATAATTATGAGCTTTATATATGAAAATGTTTTACTTAAAAATTATTTCGCCTTTTAAGTACAAGCTCTATGACAATGTTCTCCGTAAAACCTATTGTGTCTCTTTTTTTTAATTACAAGTTATAATGTCATAGCGTGTAACATGAGAAGAAACTCATGAATTGAGGACGATAAGCGAAAAATAATTAATATACGTCCGAATTGCCTCGCCCGCCCTGGGAGTAGTTCTCGTTCTCATTCTCGCATATGCTATTTCGCAGGCCGCACAAGCCCGCCACATCAACGATCACTCGCGTGAAAGTGCGAAGGGGTGGGGCAAATTGAAGTCACACATAATTTTCCCGGTGATCGCACTCGTTAAAGAGTAATGAGGCAAATTTTGTCCTTTGATCCCACCTGTCGTTGAGAGACAGCGATGGGCTCCTTGAAAATGAGCCACTGCACACATGTCTGATAGAGACCGGTCGTTAGCGAGCCGGTATAGGCGAAGTAGTCTGTATTATCTGTACAAAAAAAAGATTTCTAATCCTAAATTGCATATCTCTATCGAACACTAAATAAATCTATAACACTTGGAGCAAACAAGGTAGTAATCAAAAGTAAAAAAAAAAACTGAGAAAATAAATAGTAACTAGGAAAGAGCGTGGCAGGATCGAGATGCATAATGTCTCCATGCTCTATTTCACCGTGGTCGCTCTGCGTCGCGAGGAATTCCTCGGTCGCTCGGACGATCGCTTCAAAGTTCGGGTTGTCCTCGCCGTCAATCTAAAATTATGGAATGGAAATGAAACTATAAGATGTGTGTAACGGACCTATAATAGGAGATGGATTGTGTAGTGCTTTATATCGTAAAATTTAATTTAATAATATGTTTTTGTTCTCAAAAGAAACCTTGATGAGCACGCCAATAACGGAGATTCCGCCCTCTTTGCCGACTGCATTCTCGAACGTGCCATAGTCTTCATCGTAATGGACGAAGTGAAGCTGCGTATTTAGTTAAAAAATTTGAATTATATACATACATAGATGAACAAATAATAAATGCTCTGCAACGTTTTACACATTTGTTCCCTCCACCCTTCTCTTCTTCTTCCCCTTCTAACATAAGCTCTCTCCTCCACATTCTGTTCCGCCTACCCTGGTTATCTCGCTCAATCTCACCATCTTTCTCTCTCTCTCTCTCGCTCTTTCCTATGACCTCTCATTCACTCCCATCTCCCCTCATACACACTCTCCTCATCTGGGTGAGGCACACAGATACAGACAAACGCTAACTCTATCCCTCTTCCTCACTCTCTCTCACTCGCTCTTTCTCACTGACATAGTGCTTCTCTCCCAGCTGACCTCCCCGTTGAATGCGGCCCCGTTGATGTGATGCTCGCTGCCGAGTTGATTAGTCGGCGATCCCCAGTGCATGTGGAACTGGAACAGATGCTC
The DNA here is from genome assembly GCA_945643635.1 of Allodiplogaster sudhausi. NCBI lineage: Eukaryota > Metazoa > Nematoda > Chromadorea > Rhabditida > Diplogasteridae > Allodiplogaster > Allodiplogaster sudhausi. The sequence continues at coordinate 2,336,365 of CALZFC010000356.1, forward strand.
CGGCCCGTCGAGATTTGATGCCGTGTAGTCTAGCAAAAGGAGAAAATAAAAGATAAATTTATGTAACTGCTAAGTAAAAAAAGCTTTATTTGCCACGTCAACAAGAATACGTAAGCTATAGAAGATTTTATAACACTCCATCTTTCGCCATTTTCTAAAGAGTCCTCGGCAGAAGAGCGAGCTACCAACTAACAAGGTCTGGCGGTTGGCCTGGTGTACGCAGTGAAGCCGTGCGCAGTGTCCTCAACAGGTGGCCTCATCATTATGGCATTACTGTGGGCAACAGGTGTTCATTAGGTCCGCGCCAGACCCATTTCTCTCCATGGAAGACCACTAGGCTGAGAAGAGGCTGACAAAGTGAACGTGGTCCATGATGTCAGGCCCGTAGTGCACTTGGAAGAGCGACGCATCGTAGTCTTCTGTATGGTTCGCCTCGGCCGAAATGATATTTATCGGACTCTCTTCCGTATCCGAGAAGTCTGCAAAGGCATTTGTCTTCACTAGCACAAAATTGAAAACATGATAGAGGGTTTAAAAGAAAGTGAATTTGCAACCTAATTTTGCAAAAGGAATACTGCATTTGGACTTACCTACTGAGTTAAATATTTATTATTTAAAAAAATCAAAATCATTCGTACGTCCAAAGCAGAGCGCTCTGCGCACGGACACCAGCTCGCCGTTCGGTTTTCGATATCGATAAACTCCGCCACTGGCGCATTCGAGCGGGCTGTTCAAATATGGCCGGAAATTCTTGAGAATTTAGATAACGTATAAAAAAAGATATTTAAAAAACCGTGCGTAAAGGAAGGGAATTAAAGAAATACAGTTTAAAAAGAGAAGGTCCGCACCCTAGCTCGCCCTCAGGCACGTCGACAAAGTGATTCTCGATGGTGACCAGTCGGACGCGTGGCGTGTCCACTTGGGCGCATGTAACCGTTGCCAGAAGGCAGACAGATGTTTGTGTATAGGTGATCTAAAAATACATGTAAATAGTATTTCAAATTACTTGATTATATTGTATATGTATATACTAATTACTTATAAATCAAGAGTAATCGAATATTCTTCAAAAAGGATGTCATTGCAATAGTATTTTCACACGCTGAGTAAATCGAATATTCTTTGAATAATCTCATTGCAACAGAATTTTTTTTCATGTGCGTAATCTTGGTATAATGGATGGTATCTGGGAAGAAGAAAAGCCAAAAGATTGCGTCGGCCGGGAATCGAACCCGGGCCGCCCGCGTGGCAGGCGAGCATTCTACCACTGAACCACCGACGCTTGCAAATTATTTCCCAGACCACGCTTAAGGGAGGAAAGCGATAACAGGAGCGAGAAAGTGAAAGTTGGGTCTTTCCACGACACGGCCAAAAAGTTTTGTCATCCGCAGGATTCGAACCTGCGCCCTCCGAAGAGGACTGCGACCTGAACGCAGCGCCTTAGACCGCTCGGCCAGAATGACACAGATGCGGTGCAACCAATCTTCCTCATGTGTTAACAGACATGTTTTGTTATTACTTTGAGAACGCCTATAGGTACGTACGTACATTCGTGTCGACACATTGTATGCACGAACGGCGCACGTCACATCTCGGATGCATTTCCCGTTGCATCAAAGTACGAGTACACGTTCCGCATGCTGTTAAAAATATATTAACTAATTAAAATTTACTTTTAACAAATTAAAAAAAAATTATATTCTATATTAGTAATTGAGATTTATTCTACATAAATGTATGATATCTTAACAGTAATTAACAACAATTAAAATACAAAAAAATTATAATAAAAACATACTCCCGTAAACGCCCGTCTGGAGGCAGGCGTACGCGCAGCAGAGTGCGTGCAGTAACAGCGCGAGCTGCCATGCGGGCAGGAGCGAGAAGAAGATGGAGGTTGTCATGGCTCAGGCCAACGAGTTCTTCCCTGGATGCTTCCCTATCGTGAGAGTCGGGAGCCGAGAGCAAGTAAGAGAGAGAGACGACCGATCTGCTACTCTGGAAGACTGTAAAAGGCGAAAAGTAAAAGCGGAGGAACGGATTATTCACCGAGAGCATCCAAAACTCTGGATCATTACTGCAATTTCGAAGGCGCCCGTCGAAATTGCAGTAATCATCCAAAGATTTAAGTGATCCAAATATTCAGTAATGATCTAGAGATAAAGCAGAAACAAGGTGTTGAAGGAAGTAGAACTAAGTAAAACTCCCAATCCTGGTATGTCAAGACAGAAAACGAGAGCAATTCTTCCTGTTCCATCGACAAGCATCTAAACGCATGGCTACTAAACTCCCTTTATATGAGGATAGCGAGGGTGGCGTACCTGTTATGAACTGAAGGCGGACACTTTGGACTCTGCCCTTTGTGATCAGATCCATGCTTTGATATCTCCGGATATGAGAGGATAAAAAGAGACTCGCAATTCCTGCTTCCGGACTCGTCCGCGGTCCACGGACATGAGGGATTAGTACGAGTCTGGACTAAGTAAGCGATTCTCTCCTGCACAACATATACACATATTTAAGAATGTCTTTTTTCCGACTTTGACATAGGAATTCTCTGGAATGAGCTACATATCCCCAAAAAGAATGTACCTGCATTTGTTGAATATGCATTCCGTTATAGAAGAGTAGTGTATTTTAATCGTTTATGAATCTAATTCCAGTTTCGCAAGAATATTGAGATGTTTTCACCGCAAAAAATAAATATGTATAATAAAAACAAATCGGGAAGGCAAGACCAGGAGATGATCCAGAAGGCCTTTTCAACAGATCTGCTTATCTCCTTGCAGCCGACACATCCACTGGAGTCTTCTTCTTCTCCTTCATTGTTTTCTTCCTCTCGCCAAGCATGCGCACTTGAGCAACTTGAGCAATATGGCCGATTGTTGAAGGAGCACGGATAAAAAGAACACACTTCTGGCCTCCTCTAATTTTTGCTTTCTTTATGCTTAGAATTCAATACCTCTACTCTTGTCTTTTGTATCGCTGTTCACCGGTCATTTAATCCGTTTCATTGTCTAATTTTTTTCTCCCTCTCTCTCTCTATTCCGTTCACTCACTATTTTCTTACTTTGACACTAATCGTGAGTGCTCATTTGATTTTTTTCTCCTTCTCACGTTCCCTACTCTTTCTCTCTGTCTCTCTCTCTTTCTACTTCTCTCTCTATCGCACTCTAATTTTATATCACTCTGCGTCCCCTCGTTCTTTCTTCCCCTTTCTCTAATGTCCAGTGGCTACTTCCACACTTCACTCACTCATTCTGTTTTGAGGGAAACTAAGTGACCGGGGGGACGCGCGACCAATTTCGGACGCCGTTTCACGTCTTTTGTTTGAACACGGCAAGCAGTTGGTGAGAGAGAGAGAGAGAGAGAGAGAGAAAGAGAGAGAGAGAGAGGCTACGTGATGCGAGAGAGAGAGTGTGGCAGGAGTGGAAAGGCAAGAGTGGAAGAGAAAGGCGATCTGTCTCCCCAGAGCCTAAGATATTGAGATCGAGAGTAGGTGATGGGAGTTGTAGGTATAGGCCTGGGAAAGGCTGTATGGTGTAGTAGGTTTGGAGGGGAGCGAGAGCGGAGAGAAAAAGAGACAGATTCGAGAATGGAATGGTCAGTGAGAAGGTGTGAGGAAGAGTATTTGAGGAAGTGAGAGAGAGAGAAAGTTAGAGGGAGAAAGAAAGAGAGAGAGAAAGAGAGAAAGAGAGAGAGAGAGATTGGGAAAAAGAGAGAAGCAGAGACAAGCAGACGCACCGGCCCCTCAGCTGAGTGTTTGTGAGAGGGGAGGGAGAAAGCACAGAGAGGGAGAGGGAAGGTGCGCATTAGGCTTAGGCTTCTTCCTTCGGCCAGAAGAGAGCGAGGAAAGTGTGAGTGTGAGGGTGATCTTAGCCTCAGGCTCAGGCTCTTTCTCTCTCTATCTCTCTCTATCTCTCTCTCTATCTCTCTCTCTTTTTTTCTCTCTGTCTCTCTATCTCTCTCTCTCTCTCTTTCTCTCTGTCTCTCTCTGTCTCTCTCTCTCTCTCGCACACGTTGTTCCAAGGCATTATTGAAAGGGGGTGCGAAGCTGGTCACCTCTCTTTCTTTTCACAGGAACCTCTTTTTTGTATTCCCACACGCATGGCTCAATAATTCCGTCCGATCCCATCGGGTTCTAATTGCGTGTGTTTCGTGCATGCCTCCAAACACTAAAAACAAGCTTCGCGTGTCTGAAAGGCGAGAAGGGGAAGGCGAGCTTCTCCTTCTTATTTCATTCCTATTCCCATTCACCGTCTCTCACTCTCTACCCTCTCATTATCTTTTCTCTCTCTCTTCCCCTCTCATTCTCTCTCATTCTCTCTCTCTCTCTTTCTCTCGCTGTCTCTGGCTCTCTCCTCTCCATCGTCTTCTTTTTGCTCTCCTGTTCCGTGTTGCATTTCGCAAACGACCGATTACGGACGCTCTAATATTCTCGTTCCTTTTGTTTGTTCGAATTATTTCTGTAAATGGACTTTATGGGATTTGCATTACCTCATTTCGATACTGCATTTCTTCTGACGCGAGCGTCGACCTATCTTTGCCCGATGCCCCTTTTCCCGTTTTTTTTTTGAAACTTTTTTAGTCAACTTCTTCCTGGTTTTCGTTACTGATTGTTGCTAATTTTATCTAAGCCATAAGCCATTTATTAAAATAATAATTATATGTAAACTGGATAGCATGTATGAATAAATACGTTCATCTCTTGTTATTTAGGAAGCAAGAGAGAGCGAGCGAGAGAAATAGAGAGATAAAGAGAGAGATAGCGAGAGAGCGAGAGAAAGAGAGAGAGAGAGAGAGAGAGAGAGAGAGAGCGCAAGAGATGAAGCAGCCGTACTACCGCGAGTCGCCGGTGCCGTCCTTCTCGATGACGATGACTCCGCCGGTGGCTTCTCCGATCGCACTCGCGCAGTACGCGAGGTCGTGGAAGTGCATCGTGGCCGCGTGGCTAATCGCCGTCATTGGAACAGGTTTTTATTTATCTCCTACTTTAGATTAATTAATTAATTGATAATTTTACAATTCTTTTTATAATTGGTTATTCCTTGCCATCTTCTATGTGTCTTTCTCTCTCTCTCTATTTTCTATCTCTCTCTCTCTCTCTCTCACTCTCTCTTCACAGCAATTCTTCAATGCGTCGTGCTGCTGCATCCATCATGGCTGGCTGCCCCCTCGGACACGGCCTACTTTGGCCTCTACGACTTTTGTCCGGAGTCGCCATGCGACTGGGCGCCGTGGCAGGCATGAGCAGCTACTTTGCATTATTATTATTTCTTGGGTCTTGTTTTTTTTCCAAATCAGAATTGCATTATCTATTTGATATTAGTATAATTGTGACTTTTTTTTAAATAGATAAATATATATAAAAAAAAAACCAAAAATTGTGGAAACTACCATATGCTCGATGCCAGATACGCCCGATCTCGAGTGAGTTCGAGATGAGCGCACTCTTCGTGCTGACAGCAACCGTCTTCTCGCTCCTCAGCGTCTTCTCTGTCCTGGTTGGAATGAGCCTCTTTTCTCTTATTCTTCTTCTTCTTCTTTTTCTTACTTTATGCGCACTTTATTGAGATGTGCCTACTCTACTACATTGTTCTGTGATGTTTCCGTTTCATTCAAAAGATTAAATCCATAACTAGCTGTTGTTACAGCTGCTCATGGTACTGCATGATCGACACATGTTCAAGTTCAGCTCGTGGTTTCACATCTGCAGCTGTCAGCGCAGTATTTATTTCTTTAATTATTACCTCATATCTTTATCATAACTCCATTTTCAACTATTTTTTTACTTCCTTTTTGCATCTATTGTATGTCATGATTAGTGTTATAATATACATTTGTTTTCCTCGAAGGGATCTGCCAATCGGGCGGCATGCTCATTCAGCCGTTCGCATGGCGGAATCGCATCATGTGCGATGTCTGCGAGTCGAGCTCCTTTGATGTTTGTCCCATTCTGACTTTGCTTCTTTTTTGAAACTTTTCTTTTGAAACTTTTTTTTGAAACTCCATTTTCATGTTTTGAAAGAACAAGGCCATCCTTGCTAGTCAAGGCAATTTATCCGCCATGAAGAAATGCGACGCTCTCTTTCTCTCATTCTTTCTTTTTCTTTCCAGAGACAGAGCTTTCTCGTAATCTTATGGTTTGTATCTCGTCGAGCCTCGTCCTGAAGAAGTCAAAAACTCACTCTAGAATTCGCGCCTATTTGCCTAATATGTATGTACAGTCCCGCCCAGGATCTTGGTACCAAGGACGCGTCGGACGAGTCGGACGCGTCCAAATGCATCCTCGTTCATAACTATTGTTCTAGGAAAAACTAAAATATTTTAAATGGTACATTAGGTTGCTTATAGAATAAGGATGCTACTGTTAAAAAATCGATAATTTTTTATCATTTGATAAGAAGTTATCAGTTTTTGCTAATAAAAAATTTCATTTCTAATGTTTTTCAACGAAATTTCTCCCGTAAATTATTTTATCTCTACCCACATCCCCAAATAATAAAATAAGAGATTTTATCATTGTTAACCGAAATCGATAAATGAGACCTTATCACGCATGTTCATATGATGTAAAGATTCGCCTTTCGATTCTGAATCTAATTATGTAATCAGTTTTCAACAGAAAGTGCCGGTTAACAACATTTTTGATTGTGTGTACTCTGCAAGCCTTTCTTCAGGATTCCCCATTGTCTTGGTATTTGTCAAAAATTTGGGCCGGTATGATGCTTCCAAATCTAGGTTGCTGCGCTAGCATTGATACTCAGAAAATTAGCGCGCTCCGTTTTCGTCTTCGGTTTAATTACCCAAGTTTGAGGTAGCGAAATAGCACAGGCAGAGAAAAAAAGGATTAGGCCCCGCCCCCTCGGCCTGCGAAACCTCCCTGCCCTGTTCTTTCTGAAGAAACTAATGTAAAGTACACAGAATCTGAAATACGTTGTTAACCGGCACTTCCTGTTGAAAACTGATTACATAATTAGATTCAGAATCGTAAGGCGAATCTTTTCATCACATGAACATGCATGATAAGGTCTGTTTTATCGATTTCCGTTATCAATGATACAATCTTTAATTTTATTATTTGGGGATGTGTGTAGAGACAAAATAATGGTACAGGACAAATTTCGTTTAAAAACATTTGAAATGAAATTTTTTATTAGCAAAAACTGATAACTTCTTATCAAATGATAAAAAGTTATCGATTTTTAATAGTATCTCCCGCTCTTTATAAGCAACCTTATGTACCATTTAAAATATTTTAGTTTTTCCTAGAACAATAGTTATGAACGAGGATGCATTTGGACGCGTCCGACTCGTCCGACGCGTCCTTGGTACCAAGATCCTGGGCGGGACTGTACATGAGAGAGCATGTATGATTAAGAAGAGCGCGACTACAATTATCAGCAGAATTCAAACAGAGATTAGGCTGAGTTTCGGTGTGCTCCTTTAATCTCTCTCTATTCCAGCTCGGCGCGTGCCACATGCGCTGGCCGTTCGTGCTTGCCGGCCTGCTCGCGCTCGATCATCTCTCGCTCGCGCTGCTCGGCTTCGCGCTCTCCGTCCGCCGGCCGCCCACTTCGCCGCCCTCCTCCTCGAAACAGATGCTCATGCCATACGAATACGGTAAGGCAATCTTTTTTTTACTACTTTTTTTCTCTTTCTCCCATTTTCTCTATCTAGCCCGCTTAACAAAAAGAATCTGTGCAGACTCTTTGTTTTGTCTACCCACAGACGACTATTTTCGGGCATGAGTCGTAAAAGTGCTACAGTCCACAAGAGTGGCCTTGAGGCGCCCCCTTGAAAACGGTCCCCAAATAGCCATTGATGATGTCGATTGCTCTGTTGTTCGGTGACTCAAGAGGTCTTTGTAAGTCAACAAGTGGCCTCCCTGATTCCAGTCCATCATCTACCGCTCAGCCTGCCGCCGCCGCCAGAAATCTACTTCTCGCGAGGATCGATGAAGCTCTAGTAGCCGGACTCCCGAAAGTTGTTGTTGTACTCTTCTCTCTCTCTTGAGAGCAGAAGAAACATCATAAGAGAGGCCTCTTGCTACCGCGAAATTGTTTGCTTATTGTTTGTAAATATTGTGATCAATGCATGAATTCGAAAAAAAGAAAGAAGAAATGGACCAGGTTATTTGGTCAATAATTACTGCAAAGAAAATGACGAAATACAAATGCGCCAATTGCATCATGACGTATGCACGATTTCTGAGCAAACGCGAAGTTTTAATGTAAACTAATGTCTCTCGGGGAAAGACTTGCACACAGTCACACAAACAACACCCCCCGGGGTTCAAGGCGATACTTTGTAAAATTTTCAGTGAGCCGAGTGACGTACGGTAGATGTTAATTCAAATTCTCCGAAATGCACGTCTACTGTAACATATGCACTAAATAAGGGGTGGAATAGCATTATTTGGTGCATATTCTACAGTACAAGTTCCCTTCAGTTGGAATTGCGTCAGCATTTATTTTGAAATTCAGAATCTCTTGACACGATAATGTTCCTACTGTAAGACTATTCCGCCAACTTTTGGGAAATTGTCACGGCTGGCTAACTACCCGAAATGTACAGAGCTACATCGCCGTGACCCGCCTCATTTCCGTCGCGTGGAACATTACACACTTTCTCTCGCGCGGCTTCGTGTCCCTCTCAGGGGGTTGGAGGTCACACATCTCGCGTATTCCTGTCCGACTTTGACTCTTTCTTTCTTCCCCTTCACACTCTTCTTCTCTCGTCTGCATTTGTGTAGCGCTCCTCTCATTGTCATCTTCTCGTTTCATTCATTCATTCGTTTTATTGCACCGCGCCTTAGGAAGCGGTGGCAGCTCTCTTTCTCGGGAGACACTTACACAGAGCCAGCACAGAGTTAGCTTTCTCAGTTTTTAGTCATATTTCATTTGTTGCCACCGCAGGCAGTGCCGGCAGCGGGGCAAACCCTCAACAGATATGTAGTAACATGCAGGATGACGTAACACAGAAGAGACCACGCAAGGGCATTGATTGGACTCAACTTATTCTGACTTTCTCGACAAAATAACAGATATATACAGACAGACACTGCTCACTACGATCGAACACAACACAGAACACACACTAGCGTGCATATGGCTACTCTGCTCTAACAACAAAAATTCAGGGAATCATGGAATGTGAAAGAGGTTGCATCATCACAATTATTTTCAAATATTAGTGTGCCTGAGAGTGTGACGTCATACATAACTTAGGCTTAGCATCAAATTTGATATGTTTCTTATGGGTGGTGCAGATAGAGATTGATTCCCGTGTGCGAATTGAAAGACTTATTGGTTAGCCGTCAGAGGACCGCGACGCGTCTACACCGCGACCGCGACGCGACCCGCACAACGACCGCGTTCGTGCCCACCTTAGAGAACACGAGCGAAGCGGAAATTGGGTGTGCGCTTCTGATAGCCACCCTTGTCGCCTGAAGGGCCCTCTTCCGAGACGTCGTCATAGCCTTCATCGGTGCCGCCGCCGACGTTAGAAACTGCAGTAGGTGCCGAGTTCTCATAGGAAGATCCACCAGAAGGCGCGGGCGCCGAGATGGGAGCAGACTCTGGCAAGTAGGGCGCGACAACAGGCGCTGGTGCCGCCGGGGGAGGAGAGTATGACTGAGCGGGCTCGGGCGCGGGAGGAGGGGGAGGAGGAGGAGGCGGAGGAAGAGGAGCGCCCGGTGCGGGCACGGGAGCAGGCGCGAGATCAGGCGGTGGAGAGTACGAGGACGGCCCGGACTCGGGCGCTGAATGTAAGTATGCATGCATGACAAAGTTCCATTTTTGGCATGCGTTGACTATTTAAAAAAAAAAGATAGACCAAAGCGTTTTCTTTTTCAGAAATAATGAGAAACGTGTTTATTGAAAAAAAATTTACAGTATACCTTCTTCAGAGTACTCGGACTCGCTGCTGAATTGCGACACGGGCGCAGGCGCGGGAGCGGTCTCGGGAGTGCCGTACTCGGCGGGAGCGGGCGCGGGGGGAGGCGGCGGAGGGGGAGGAGGCGGAGGGGGAGGAGCAGAGGGCGGAGGAGAGTAGGACTGTTCGGGAGCAGAGGGCGCGGGAGGAGGAGGAGGAGGAGCAGCGGGCGGAGGAGAGTATGACTGCTCGGGAGCAGCGGGGGGAGGAGGAGGCGGAGGAGGAGGAGAGTACGACTGTTCCGGAGCAGAGGGTGCGGGAGGAGGAGGGGGAGGAGACGAGCCACCATACGAGTCCACGGATGCGGGAGCGGGAGCGGGCGCGGGCGCCAGCTCTTCCGAGCCATAGTTGTCGCCGCCGCTTGGCTGCTCAACCGAAGCGCTCTCAGAGTATGAGGAGGCGCTCGGGTTCACAAAGGTCGCGGCGTCCGGCTGGTAGGTCGGCGCGGGGCCAGCGGACGCGGGCGCCTGCACGGGCGCGGGCGCATATTCACCACCACCACCAGAAGGAGCGGGAGCGGGGCCGGGGGCCGGGGAGTAGTCAACGGACGGAGCCGGACCCGGACCCGGAGCATAGTTGCTGCCGCCACCGGATGGCGATGGAAGCGGGCCTGGCGCCGGTTCGAATCCTCCGCCTCCGCTGCTAGCGTACTCACCGCCAGCAGCAGCAGGCGCAACTTGGATCGGGCCGGCGGGAATTGGCGCACCAATCGGCGCTGGACCGTAGCTACCACCGCCAGAGGGAGCCGGCCCGGGACCGTAGCTGCTGCCGCCGCCAGATGGACCGGGCGCGGGACCGTAGCCGCCGCTGCCAGAGGGGCCGGGCGCGGGACCCTGACCCGATGGCAGCTGGCCATAGTTGCCACCCTGAGAGGTCTGCGCGAAGCCGCCGCCCTGCACGCCAGCTGGAGCGAGGTACGAGTCGCCGATCGGGCCAGAAGAGACACCGGCCGAAGGGCCGGCGAAGCCACCAGAGGAACCGCCTCCGAAACCACCAGAGGGACCGCCTCCGAAGCCACCAGAGGGACCGCCGCCGAAGCCGCCCGAAGGACCGCCGCCGAAGCCGCCAGAGGGGCCACCTCCGAAGCCACCGGAGGGACCGCCGATGGCTGGCGATGCGTACGAGCCACCGGCACCGATGCCGGGTGCCGGGCCGCCGTAGCTGCCGCCGAACGACGCGGGAGGGGGACCGGGCGCTGGCAGAGGCCCGGGACCGCCGATCGGAGCTGTCGCGTAGCTGAAAATGATGACCATTATAAGGTGCAAATCTTTGTGTTGCATTAAAGCATGAAGAGGAATGTATGTAAAGAAAGAAATATATGTATATTTTTTTTGCGTCGATGACCGAGTCTTCAACTATTTTGCAAATTGGTGAATCAGTTATTTTATTCGATTTTTTCCACGCTAACTACATAGTCGTTACTACATAGGGCGTTCATAACAATTTGAAGCCAATTCCATTAGGAATAGTGGTCGCTTTGTTCTCTGCACAGGCTCTGATATTTTTTTTTGATCAAGGTAATTTTGAATTACTTCATCTTTGATGACAGAGGCCATATCAAGGGAAGGGGGGGGGGAGAGGATTGATATGGGGAGGACGACTGCTGGCACACCTATCACTTACACACAGGCCATCTCCCTCCCCTTTTGCATCCGGGCCAATTTGAAGGACACGTCCAATTTGACTGGAGAAGAAGCTCGCTTGTCATCTCTGTCCCCCGAGTTGGAATGCGCATCATGGTTGTAAAGGATGAGCGCCTTAGGCAGGCAGAGAGAGAGAGAGAGAGAAAGAGAGAGAGAAAGTGAGAAAGAGAGAGAAAATGAAAGGGAGATGAGGGGCTGAGAGGAATTATGAGAACCAGATAGAGAGAGAGAGAGAGAGAGAGAGAGAGAGAGAGAGCGTGGAGCACGGAACGACAAGAGAGAAGTGTGTCTTGTGAGAGAAGAATAAAAAAAGCGTAAGCCAAAAGGAGGAGAGACAGGGGGGGGAGGCGAACATGAAGGGCGAACCAGCCTACGGCACATACATACGTTATGACCTTGCGTAGAAGTCAACAAACGAGGAGGAGGAAGAGGAGGAGGATCATGGTGAAAGATCTAACAATAAGCAGATCTAATAGGATGGCAGACTATGCCATGCGTGACACCAGCTTCAAAGGGTAGAAGGGCATTTCAACTCGGTGGATACTGTCAGATTAAAGATTAACATAAGCGGCTTGGAAGTATGATAGATTTCGCTGAGTCGGCAACATTACAGCCAATGTATGTATGCATGCATGTAGTGCGAAAGAAAATATGCAGGGGAATTTTCAAAAAAAAAACAGGTATATGCATAATCTATAGTTCGATTAATATCTAATTAGCATCTTAAAGGAGCATGAACACCCAAAACTCCTACGCGGAAAACCCTGTAGAATCTTCCGAGATACTGTAATTCAATTCTCTTTTATAATAATATTTGCACTGAAAAACAGTGCACACGGACTAGTAAAAACTTTTCGAAAAATTTTGATCGTGAAATTTTTTTTTTCGGAATTTCGATATTTCCCCCGGAATCATCGCAGAATTACAAACGAACAGAGGAAAAAGGACTGGAAATGGCTGCTTTCATTTATTTCGACAATGCAAGAGATGATGCTTAAAAAATATTTTCCCGCCTACAGGCCGGTGGTGAATATCCTGGAGTTAAATTTCTGCTTAACATACAAAGAACAGAAATATATCGTACAGCACCAAAAATTTCCCTGATACAGGCACATTTTTTATATGTAAATTTCTCGCGAATGCTGTACTTTTGAATCTTTTTACTTTGCAGAAGTGTTCGCATGAAGGGCATAGACTGACTCGTGTAATAGCTTAAGTGATAAAAAGAATGGGTTTCATGCTCCTTTAACGAGTGAGTAATTGTGCCGGATTCGCCTTGGTGATTGTCGTTTAAAGCACACATGTATTTATTTCCTTTTCTTACATGGTTATTCTTCTTCTTGCCACTAGTATGAAAAATGAGAAGAAAAGAGACACTGATTTTAAACTCTCGTTTAAAATGATTACACTAATAACAACAACATCGAAAATGAATTTTCGTGAATAAAAAATTGTAAATGAAGAGTGTACTACTGACCCTCCGCCGCCGCCAATGGGTCCACCAATCGGACCGCCAATCGGGCCGCCTCCACCGATCGGTCCACCGCCGTAGCCGCCACCGATGGGACCGCCACCGAATCCTCCTCCACCACCACCGCAAGGACTGCCGCCACCGCACGATGGGCCGATGGGAGGGCCACCGCACGGCGGCACCGCGGGACCGCACGCGGCGCCAGACGAGCAGCAGCCGCCTCCGCCACCGCCGCCCAAGCCGCCGATGCACGCGAGTGCTGGCGAGCCGAGTAACAAGACTGTCAATAACGTCTGCAAGCGAGTGTTAATATTACTGTTTTTATTCACATGTGCATATTCTAAAAAATATATTTGATAGATAAAGAAAGTATTTTAAAATTTATTTTAAGAATTATTATCAATAAATATGATCATAAAAAGAGCTTAAAGTAAAAGTAAAGTGATAAAAGAAGAAAAATAAAGTTGTATGATAGTGAATCTATGAGAAGAAGCAAAGAAAAACCGTTGAATTATTAATGCACATATAATTCTCATAATCATTTTTTATTTTTTTGTCTTAATGGTTATTTCCCTTCTTTCTAGAATGATGACGAAATCGTCACGGACCTTCATGTCGTCGTCGTCAGCCGGGTGTGTGTAGCTGGCGAGTGTGCGCAGTAGTGCTTTTCCGGAAAAGGTTTTAAGCGCAGACAGGGGGCGGTGCAGGGTCACCCGCGGCAGAGACGGCCATGGCACGCATGGTAGATGGGGAGAGAGAGGGAGGGAGAGAGGGAGGGAGAGGAGAGAGAGAGAGGGAGAGGAGAGAGAGAAAGGGGGGAGAGAGAGAAGAGTGAGAGAGAGTGAGAGTGAGAGAGAGTGTAGAAGATAGTTACAAATGGGCAGGAAGACGTGGAGGAAGAGTAGAGGGTAAGAGAAACAGAACCGGTGAGACAGAGTGAGTAAAAAACAGTGAAATTAGAAAGTGAGGGAGGTGAGAAATGGAGGGCAGAAAGAGAAAGTGGAGCGGTGAGGTTTCACTTTAGACTCCATCACTCGCTCTCTCTCATTCATTTTTATTTCTCTCTCTCCTCTACCTCTCGCTCTCTCATTCTCTCTCTCACTCTCCCTCACTCTCTGCCAAATTTCACACTGTCGTGTTGGTCACTAGCGTTTTCCTACGCTTTCAGCCTAAATCATTCTCTCATCCCTTTTACTCCCCCCCCTCTACATCTGCAGATTTCTCCTGGCAAAACTAATGATTTCATGAGCGTCATTTCGGCTGTTTCCTCTCGTTCCTTTCCTTCCTCCCTCTCTCTCTCCTTCTCTCTCTCTATCTCTCTCTACCTCTATCTCTCTTTCTCTCTCTCTTTCTCTTCCTCTCTCTCTGTCTCTCTCTCTCTCTTTCTCTCTCTCCCTCTTTCTCATTTTCTATCTGTCTACGTTCTCACTTCTTTGTGAATAGCCCATTTCACCGTTCATCTGCACACTTCTCATTGTGCGTGAACAGACAAGCGTGAACTTGCACGCAAAGTGACTATTTATTATGAGCTTGAAGTCGGCCGAACGAATCTCTGCTCTGCGAGGTCGTTTGAACGAAGATACGGCTAAATTAAAGGAGCCAAAAAACCCTATTTTGAATTCCAGCCTTTTTGCCTGAAATAAATACGAGAGATCATTCTGATATAAGAGAAACGAATGGTCAGAAAAATTTCAAAAAAAAAAAATTTTGGTCACACAATTTAAGAAGGATCTCCTCACCATCAGCTTCCCTTCGGAATCCAATCATCACTTGAAAAAAAAACGACTCCGTAAGAGGGAACATCAATTAGTGCAGCTGGCAACTATTGACCTCATTGAGTCAGAGAGCTTAATCCTTAAAGGTCTGCCAGCTAACTTTATCTCTCCCAATTATTGTCAAAATATCAGCAAATACTACTTCTTCCTTCTTTTTGTTTAGTTAAAGTTCAAATTACGACAAACTGTTAGAAGATGACGTCATTATATAATACGTCATGCTTATATTGTCTGTGTGCAATTGAAGATAGCAATCGCTGTGGATAGATGTATTTGCCCTTGGCTATTCCTGCACTTTTCCCTTTCTGCCTCCTTTCACTTTTCTCTCGTTCTCCTTCTCTCTCTTTCTCCCTCTCTCTCTCTCTCTCTCTTCTCACTTTCATTTCGCCCTCTTACTACTCGATCTCTTCTCTCGTTCCATTGTCGGCCTTTTGCCCATTCTTTTCGATTTTCCAGCAGCCATCGCCCTTTTCGATCACCTTTCGAATGCAATGCGAGAAAAGAGATTGTAAGAAAGTGAGGGATTCCTACGAATGACGATTCGTAGGACTTTTAGAAAAAAAAATCTTTTTTTTGTCAACGTACGCAAATACACAAAATATACAAAAGAATAGTTGGCAATAAACCTTTACCCTTAGTGATCAAATGAAGCAATATGAGATAAAATAATTTTTTTTATTATTGCAGGATAACCTAATTACTTTGGTGCTTTAGCCTCTAGCATTCTGGTATCCAACCAACCACACGCTTACTGGAAATATCTAGTTCCAGGATGCACAATCACGGACATGTATATCTGATTGAGAGCTTCTTTTATTCCACTCAAGATTGCAAAGGTGCCGAACACCTACGAGATTAATAATAATGTTTGATAAAAATTAAAATAAATAATAAATAAATAAATAGCTTATTAGAATGCAACAGACGATGGCGGCCATTTCCGCAGAGAGATTGAGCGTCAAATGTCAAAAAAATATATGCCTGCATGACATGCAAACCGTCTCGGAAATATCAACAACAATAGACTAGCTAATTGTATACTACATTTTCCTAATGCTAGGCGCGACGTAACGTAACATAGATAGTATGCTACGGAATCAGGTAGTTACGAATCGAAAGTACCCTGAAGAGAGACTTTCGCTATTCGAATTTCCTATAAACTGAAACACTACAACTGCCGCAGGCGTCGCTGTTGCGAAACGGAGGATCTTATCTGCAAATAGATTTTACATTATAACATGAAGGGTTCAAAGCTTAACTGGCATAGGTTGCGGGTCTAGTTTTTGAAATCTCTGCATTTCGTAACAAAAGAGCTTGCAGAAGAGCTTACAACTGGCAAGAGATGAGCGAAGTTAATCGGCCCAAGATGAGCTAATTGTTCCAGTTTGACATGAACTTCATTGTTCCGGTCGATTTCATTCTCATCAGGTCCAAAGAGAGCATCCCTGATACAATCTGTGGAACGGCACACCCTTCCCAATGCCGTCATCCTCGTGTGAGGCAGCCGATAATTCGATTGAAGTAGAGCAGAAATGAAACCTTGCCCAGAATATAGCCACATGAAGCATGAAATGGAGAGAAAAGCTTATATTCATCGAATTACGCCCAAGGCCTTCATGTTGATTAATTTTTTTTGGCATAAACATGTCTCGGCGGCGCTTATAAATTTAGAAGAAAACATAATGTTTCTTATTATTATTTTTAAAATATTTTCTTAAGAGAGACCAAAACTCAATCTTGAAGTGGCGCCTTACTCCTAACAGAGAGAGAGCATGCGATTTACATAGACGCGACAACAATGGTTAGGAAAACTCAAATAGATTGTAGTTGGGTTTCGTGCACCTTTACGCCTATTTGAATCAACGTCCGTCCCATACTAATTTTTCTTATTTTTTTAAAATATATTTTCTAAAGTATGCTATGTTATGCTCGATATCCTCGTTCCCTCACAACGCTCACAGAGTGCGCAGTTGTCTGTTGTTGAATGCCCTGCTCCTTCTCACCGCGCGCAGCACGGCGGCGGCAGCAGCGCCCGGGCTGTCGTAGTCGACGAGGCCGCCCTGCGACAGCTCCTCTTCGGGCGCGTATGTTGAGGCGCTCTCGATCGACGTCGCGTCCACAGAGGCGTCACTTGATGCCGTGTCGGCTGAGCCCACCTGATGATGATCATGATTGATTTTCGAAAAAGCCAAAAACTTTATTTTGAATTCGCGCCATTTTGCCTGATTTTAACAAAAATTCTACCAAGCTTTGTTTCTATAAAAGGTGATTCGCACTTGAATCGCGCTTTTTGCCCGAAAAAATTATACATGCATGTGATTGAGAGATGTGTGACTACAACGGTCAGGAAAGTTGAGCCAGATTACTGTCGAGTTTCCTGCTCCTCTAGTTTTAGAATTTTGCTGTCTTATTGTTAGATGAAATGAAAATGATTACTTGAGCATTCGCGTTGAAATCGTGGATGTCATCGCTGCCTGCGACGCTGCTTGGCGCCTCGTCCGAGTAGTGACTGGCTCCACCGCCGCCGCCGCCTCCACCGGTGGCGGCGTTAGCTTGACTGGCCTGGCCGGCAGTCGCTCCAGAGTCCGTTGAAAATCCGGCGGTCACCACCTCGCGACCACTGTCCAGATCGCTTTCGATTTGCGAGACGAGCGGCACGGCGCTACCGCCATTTCCACCGCCACCTCGCTGTCGGGCACTCTCATCTCTCGCGTACGAATCACTACCGGCTCCTCCTCCGACTCCGCCAGCTCCTTCTCCAACTTCGCCCGCTCCTCCTCCAACTCCGCCCGCTCCATCTCCTATGCTGACACTGCCAAATCCAGAACTCGCGCCTGCACCAGAGCCAGAAGCACTGCCGAGTCCATTAGCCACCTCAGGAACAGCAGCACCAGCACCTCCTATAGGAGAAGCTGCTCCAGATTCGCCACTCTCCTCGGCCGAGACGCTGCCGCTTTCAGCGCTGCCAGCAGAGCCGCCAGCTGCACCGAGCTGAACTCCGCCGAAACCTCCGCCATTTCCGGATGATCCCACGTCAATTGAACTCGGCGTCGAACTATAGCCAGCAGAACCAGCGTCAATATCGGACCCGCCAAATCCAGAAGAGGAGCCAAAACCGCTTGAAGTTGGTCCACCGTTAGTAGATTCAGAACCAGCAGCGCCCGATGATTGACCAGTCGAGCCTCCAAATCCTGAAGGCCCTGATCCTGAGGTGGCGAATTCTGGAGTTCCTCCGCTAGGAGTTGCGAAATCGGTGGAGCCTCCACTAGATCCCGTGAAGCCAGAAGATCCACTGCTTGAGCTTGCAGATCCGGTAGAACCGATGCCGGAGCTTCCACTGCTGGAGGATGCGCCGCTTGAGCTGCTTGAGAATCCTGCAGTTCCACCATTTCCTCCTGTCGAACTACCACCTATGGCCGATCCACCGGATGCCGCTGCGTTGCCACCGAATCCTGATGTGCTTGCTCCACCTTGCTCTGCACTGCTTCCTTCTTCACTTCCTGATGTGTTGCTGAAGTCGTCACCGTCGCCGCCGCCTGCCTCTCCACCGCCAACTTCTCCGGCAGGCACAGCAGGTGCCTGTCCACGATCACTGCTGAAGCCAACTGCCTCCGGTGCGCCAGCGTGGCTTGAGAATCCAGAAGAGCTACCGCTTGCACCTGAAGGTCCTGTAGAAGATCCGCCGAATCCAGCGCCACCACTCGTGCCAGACTCCGAGTCAATGTCAGTGATGGTTCCCGCGCCTCCGCCCGCCCTCTCGACGCTGTCCTCAAAGCCACGTTGCGATGCGCCAAAGTCGTCGCCGTCCTGCGAAGAAAAGGTCGTCGAGCTTCCACCGTTGAATCCGCTGCTTCCGCCAAATCCACTGCCGCCATTTCCACTTCCACCGCTTCCAGTGCTTGCTCCTCCAGTTCCGCTCCCAAAACCATCACCTTCAAATCCGCTGCCTCCGCCATTCTGGTTGCCTGAAGTAGCGCTGAATCCGGAAGAAGGCGTTGCCGAGTTTGAGCCTGGAATATAAATATTTTTTTATTTTATTTTCAGTTTTTTTGCTGAGAAGATAGAATGAATTCAGGCATGTTATAAGAGAAAAGAAAAAAAAACATTTAAATTGTGTTTAAAGCCAGCCCACTTTCGCTATTGAAATCGGCACCGCCGGCGCTCGGTGCGGAGGGCGCTGCCGTCGAGTAGCCTGCAGTCGAGGAAGCAGCAAAGCTACCATCATCAATGTCAGCTCCGCTGCCCACGCCGCCACTTCCTGCGATTCCGCCAATCTTCTCCAGCTCCCTTGCGAGCTCCTCTGGCGCAAAGCCATTCTCGGCCGCCTGTTGCAGGTCGGCGGGCAGCGGTTCGCCATCGACAGACTCGCTCGATTCGAAGGATTCTCCGCTGAAGTCGTCGCCACCAGATGAGCCTCCAGCGATGTTTTCTGAGCCGCCACCACCGCTGCTGCTTCCTCCAGCACCACCGACAACATTGCTGCCGCCTTTGCTTGTGCTGCTGATTGCAGCTGGTCCTGAAGCACCTCCACTCGTCGCTCCTCCGGCTCCTCCTCCTCCGACATCTGTTCCTGCTTCATCAAAGTCGTCTTCGTCTGATTCGCCAGATCCGGATCCGGCACCTACTCCTCCTTGTCCTCCGCTCGGTCCATTGAATCCGCCAGGTCCACTGCCACTCGCGCTTCCGCCGGCCGCTCCTCCTGGCTGCTGTCCGCTCGCGTACTGCGGCTGGCTCTTCTCTTCGGGAACGATCATGTGGATGGGCGCCGGCGACGGTGACGGCGGCGGAACGGTGCTGACTTCAGGGCCGACGAACGACGATGGCGCGACCGGGATTTGCTGAGATGGCAAAGAAGGATGGATGACGATGCGGCCTGGTGGCGGTGGCGGCGCCACGGAGGACCCGGAAGGTCGATGCGGTGACGGAGCGATGTCGCCGTAGCCACCATAACCTTGAGCTGAAGACGGCGCACTTCCACCGTAGTTGCCATAACCATCGCCTTGTGAGGAAGACGGTCCTCCGTCTCCATAATTGCCGCCATAACCACCGCCTTGCGAGGAGGCGGCGCTTCCTCCGTAGCCTCCACTTGCGCCGCCACCTTGCGACGCACCTCCTCCTCCGACGCCGCCTTGCGATGCAGCACCTCCATTTAATGCTTGCGACGAAAAGCCGCCGAAAGCTGGACTGCCACCACCGCCAGGGCCAATGCCTTGGCCTACGCTGCCGATTGCTTGTTGCGCGTAGCCGACACCGGGGCCGGAGGAGGCTGAAATAGGTGTTGTTATTTTTTTCTCAAATTAAACTTATTTTTTCATCAAAATAAAATTTATAAAAATATAACCATACTTCTAAAATATAATGGAAAAGTAAAAGAAATAAGACTGACAAAAGCCATCGATAGATGCACTGAAGCCATTGTTGCCTTGCGCAAAGCTGCTACTGCTCAGTACGCCCGCGCCCTGGCTGCCATAGTGTGGATTGATAAAGTGGGCGCCGGCGCCACCGCCTCCTAGGCCTCCGCCAGGCTGATTAGAGGCGAAGAAGCCGCCGCCGCCAGAGGAGACTGGCGGAGCGGCAGCGTATCCACCGCCGCCCCCAACGCCGCCACCATAGCTTTGGTGCGGGAAGACTTGTTGCGGCGGCGCGAGAGGTGGAGCGGCGATCGCCGGTCCCGAACTCGGATACGCCGGAACGATGCCTGGAGCCGGACCGTAACTGCCTCCCCCACGACCGCCATAACCGCCGCCGCCGCCATACGCTGGTCCACCGGCAGAATAGGCGCCGGCGCTGCAAGCAGAAGAGATTAGTGATAGATTAGTAATACTCCGAATATAAATCAGCATCATGGGGGGAGGTGGGAGGGCGGATAAAGCTTCGGCGCCGAAGGTGTAACCCCTTTATTCGAAATATGCTCATTTTCATAGAAATTAACTCAACGACTTTTCAAGCCCTCCCTTACATGATTTGCCTCAAAATAGCATCCATAAATGACTTTCACGAGCGTGCCACACAATTCCTTTGTCCGCCATTTAGCCGCTATCTCGTTATTTCACAAGCTCTATGGTCATTTCACCACCGCCTCAATGGTCTCTACTTAAGCCCGCCGCAGGCTATAACGATGACCGGATCCCAGACTGAAAAGCATGAGTGAATGAGTGAGAGGGCAAAGTTGAGGAGGGCACAGTCTCTGGACCCGTATATGAGTGTGAAGACACGACCGATTAATCTAAGCCAATCAGTGCTCACAAGGTCAGATTATCAGAATATCGCTCCGGTTGTATGCCTGTCTTCCTCGTAACTTTCGCTTTCAGACAAGGGGTGTTTTATGCCTTCTGCCCCCAAATTTTCTCTCTCTTTCTCTCTCGCTCTCTCTCTCATTCATATCCAATTGCCGTATCGCACTTGTATATGATCACGACATTTCCTGCCATCTCTCTCTCTATACCGAAAAAGAGGTTGGCGGAAAAGGAAACACTACCTCAGGGATATCTCTCAGTCTCTCTTTCGCCCTCTTTCTCTCTCTCTCTATCTTTCATTCTCTCTTCCCCTTACTGTCTCCCTCTCTCTCTCTATCTCACTCTATCCCTCTCTCTCCCTCCCTCTCCCAAGTGTCAGTTCACCCGCTGTGACCGCCGCAGCGCAGGTCGTTGGATCGCTTAGGGAAAAGCGAGCGCCCTTTGCCATTTCCATCTCTTTCCAAATTCCTACATTCCCCTTTCTTATCCTTGAGCTAGCCTAGAAACATTTGGTTGACTTTCACTGACTTGTCACCGAAAGAAGAATCAAAAATCAGCTTATGGAGATGTTTTTGATTATAATAGTGCGGTAATAATAAATTACGAAAAAAAAACCCCCGTGATGCTTATTTTCCTGATCTCGGGGAGACATCAAGAGAAAAAATATGGATCATCATTGTTGATTGATTCATTATTTCGTGATGCAGTCAAAGGAAAAAAAAGTATGATAAGAAGAGGAAGACAAAAAAAGATAAACTTCGAGCGACATAGAGAGAGGGAGGGAGGGAGAGAGAGAAAGAAACAGAGAGAGAGACATTACGCCATCACGACAAATAGCTTAATGGGACTGTCCAGTTTCAGTCCTGAGGTGAGGGGAGACAAGATGCACAACTGAAATGTGGCTGCTTACATCTCTCATGGTGCAATTCACAATGACCAGCCAGACTTTTGCGGCTCCAAGAAAGGCAAATTTCTCTCTCGTGGAAGGGTGTCAAAAAAAGATAAACGGGGCTCATAAACCTCACCAGGGGCTAATTGATGGATTTCAACAACAAAAAAACATTGAAGCGGAATTCGAGCCGGATTGCGTGTCTGGCAATTGCAAGGGACATGAAAAAAGTTTTCTTTTCTATAAGCCGGTACCCGATAAAGGCAGTTTGGTAATTAAGGCTTTGAGCTGAGATAGGAGACATTTCTAGAACAAGAACAAGAAAATATTTAAACTGTAAAATAGTATAAAAAAAAACTCGCAGAAAATTAACATGAGTAGAAATAGTTATCTTTGCCAAAATCATAGATCAATAGTAGATCAAGATATTGACTGAACATACCCGCATGGACTAGCACATCCGGGCGCTGAAGGGGCGCAGCATCCACCTCCGCCTCCGCCACCTCCTAAGCCTCCGATACAAGCCCAAGCCGAATGCACGATAAAGGCAGCTAACAACTGAAAAAAATTCTTCTATTTCTATTTTACAGGATCCTGTAAAAGTTATTCGAAAGGTAAATTAATTTTTTTTTTGCCTAAAAAGATTTCATTTTAGAAAGGTAGCCGGCTTATTTGTAGGACAGTGCAAAAAGGCACACATGACTACTGCTTAAAATAAAATTAAAAATAAATAAAAATAAAAAATTAGATTAAGGAGGAAAGAAAAAAGGCTCTAAGCCCGCCCTTGACTGACCACTCTCTTCATGTCGCGCGTAGCTGGTGGTGTCCGAACAGGACTACCCGTGTTCACGCACAGGCGGAGAGAGAGAGAAGGGGCAGAGCAGGGGCTAGCTTAGACTGTGCGAGGGGCTCTTCTGCGCCCCCTTTTTTGCCTCCCCTTGCTTTATACGACAATTCCTATCTGTACGCGCAGAGTGGCAAGAAGACAATGGCAGGGGGAAGAGAGAGAGAGATGAAGAAAGGGAGAAAAGGAGTGAGAGACGGAGAGAGGCAGAGGAGAGAGCGAGAGAGATAAAGAAAGAGTGAAATGTAGTGAGAGAGCAAGAGAGAAAGAAAGAGAGAGAGAGAGAGAGAGAGAGAGAGAGTGAGAGAGAGGAAGAGAGAGAGCAGGAACAAAAGGACAGGAAAAACCCGAATAGCCAACGGCGATTGCTGAACGAGAGAGACGATTAGAGTGAAAGTCAATGGAAGAACGAGAGAGTGAGTACGAGAACGAGAGAACTCTGATTAGGCCGGGACTCTTACGCAATAGGGAATCCCATAAATTCGACACTATTCATGATGATGCAGGAGGAGCAGGAAGTTTTGCAGGCTCGAGCCGGACAAGCGGCACCAAAAAGGCTTCATCGATATATGTATGTATGTAGGAAAAAAAATCCCAATTATAAGCGGCAGAACAAAACCGCATCACTATCTATTTTCTACTCCTTTCCAGTACTTCTTCCTTCTTCACACTCCTTGATTCGAATACCGCCGGAACATGCAAGGAGGGGAGACAGAGCGAAAGGCGACCAGCGAGACGGAGAGCCGAGATGCTCGTGATGAGCAGATACAATGCGGGAGAGAACAGAGTAGAAGCACGCGACGAACTGTTTAGTCACGGATAGAAGGGGCTTTAAATAGGAATGGAAGATTTATTTATCGTACATGAAATATATATTTCAGTGTGACAGCACTATGTTGTACTTTGAGGACTTTGAAATGTATTCTGGGAAGGAATAGAGCAGGTAATAGATTTATATCATTATTATAATTCCTGATCTCCCTTGTATTCCAAGTCACGTCTTCTACATAGTTATATACGCATAACTCCACAACAGCAGGCTTGAAATAGCTGAATAGTATTGTACTTCTCTTAGATGAATAAAATCACCATCCATTTGACATATATTTTGTTTATAATATTATTGCGTAATGGCAATAGTTTTTTTTTAATAGTAACAAGGGGCGGGGTGACCCAGTGGCAAGTGGCGCCGCTCTTCATTCGCTCCCTTGTCAAAAATGACAAATTCGCCCCCCGCCCCGACCCGCGCTCGATCGTCCTCAATTCAATCAATCGACGCTGCTCCCAGAGAAACCGCTTGGCTGGCCGGGATAAGTACTGCCTAATCTTCGTCGGCCACTTCGACGAACCCGCGGGTGCCCATCGATCGCCCACTTCCATGTGATAGATCCCCGTGTATTCCATAAAAAACACATTGGCCCGATAAGCGCGAATAAAGTTTTTTTTTAAAAAGTTTTAAAAGTAACAAGGCTGTTATTAAAACATTTGAGCATTTTAGATCCTAGGGAACAATTTATTTTCCTGAAGCTATACTTCCGGCATTTTGTTATGGACAAAATGATAGCCTGGCGGTATAATGGCTTCCTCAAACTTTGGCGCCCGAATCTAACGTGGCAGACTAAACTATGAATAGTCAACTTTTCGCACACCTGCAGCTTACCAAGGCCGATGGTGGTGCCAAAAGGCAAAATGCTCACTAAAAATTCATCCTCGGATTTCACAAATTGTTCCAAGTTGTATTCCGTTCATTCTTAAACAATCTGTGAGTCGCAATAGAAACCGTATCAGGCCAAATCAGTAGCGATACTCAGTTAGGTGCTATACAGTTCCAAGAAAGGGAAAAAACGATGTGTTTATGCATCGAAAAGTTAGTATTCCGAGCCCGATCAAAGCATAATACAAAAAAGGATCAATAAATACTTTTGTTACTTATTATCTGTTATCTGCGAATTCTAACCTACAGATACGAAGAAAACAAAGCTGTACTAAAAATGAAGGGTTAAAGTAAAAAAAAAAACTTAAAATTAGCTTGATAGTAAAATAATAATAAAAATGTATCCCTTTTGTTCATCCTTTTCCAAACGAGAAGACTACAAATATGAAAATTTTTCGAGAATGAACAACAGCAGGCGCGGTTCACGAGCCTGTGCAAGCAAACAAAAATGGTAACGCGCACATTTCGTAGCACGGCCTGATCCTTCCTTCACTTCCTGGTTGCGTGTTTCTCTATCCACTTTCAACTCTCGTGTTCAATCTCTCGTAGCTCTCCAAAAATCAATCATCCTCCTTCTTTTTGTTTTTTTTTTTGCCCTTTGAGAACCCCCGTTCATCTCCCGTTCTCTCGAATGCGGCGAAATCAATCATCACAAGAAAAAACATACTGCCCATTCAGAGTCGAACCAGAATAGAGAAAAAGCGTACACTATTGATTACGAGAGAGCCACCCTGATTTAACCACCGAAATCTATAAAACCATACCCTGGCTGTTTTCTGGCTGGTTTCCGAGCCCAACACTTCCTTTTCCGCCCCCTTTTTTTGGGAAGGGCGGGGGGGGGGGGGGAGGGGGTCCTCGAAATTCGCTTTTATCGCTTTTATTCTCCGATGGGTCGACCGAAGGATCGATCAATAAGAAAGAGAGCAAAAAGCTTCAAATCTGTCTCACTCCTTCAGGCCTTTTGTGCGTTTTTTGTGCCATTGTGGATATTTATTCTCTCGAGATATCCCTTTATTTAATTATCTTCATTGGCAGGAATAAGTGCAAATAGAGACTGAATTGAATAATATAAAAAATTGAACAGCGAGGACAGTTGAACATAAGTTTGCTCAAATGTTTCTTACATTTTACACGGAGTACATACAGGCAGTCAAAATGGCCCTAACATAAGATATTGGACAATTGAACAGAGACAAAATTACATTACACTTGAATTTTTAAAAACATTTTTGTGCACACTAATTATACTCTCACCTGTCTTTCCTTTATTAGCGCAATTTAGCAGAACAAATTAAGATGATCATTTACTATACATTTACTAAGTCCAAACATTCACTTTTGCAGGATTATTAAGATTTCACTCATTAAGGCCACTCATCCTTAGCATCGTTGAGATGGATCTCTGAAACAACAACAGATTTGAATTAGAGCAGAAACCTGCAATTTTTTGCTCCAATGGACTCTTCTCTGAAGGCAGTGAAGACGTGTCAGGCTCAAAAAAAAATTGTTCTTATCTTTTTTTTAGCTATAGGTTTTTTTTGTTGCCTCCCACGCCGTGTGAAAGTTCTGAGAGATTCCAAGAAGCTTTGATTTCTGTATAAAAGCGTATTCTCATTGCGAACTTTTGATTACGTGCAAAACTGCGTTACAGATTCATAAATATCTCTATATTTACACGCCTTATAAATAATCTTCCTTTCTTTGTTACACTATTTTTCTTGTTCTCCGCTAAGTCGTCACAATTGAACTTTTTTTTCATTCTTATAACACACACTACCCACATGGACAGCATCTATCAAAATCTATTCGTTTTCTGCTTTTTACATACCTTCTGATACTATTCGAGCGCCATAAAATTGGTCTCTTCTTTCCACTTACGTTTTTTTGGACGAGGACATTCGACAGAAGCCGTTAGGTTTTTGTTTTTTTTCTGAAGCTGAAAGTGAGAAAAGAGAGAAAAGAGAGAGAGAGAGAGAGAAAGTGAAAGAAAGAAAGAGAGAGAAGGAGAAAGATAGAGCTAGAGAGAGAGAGTGAGAAAGAGAGAAAGAGAATTGGTCTAGCGAGATCAACGTGTCTCGAGAAAAGATGAATTAGCAGCCAAGTCAGGCGAGCACGTTGTTTTCGTTCTTCTTCTTTCTTCTGTTTCTTCTCTTTTCTACCTCATTCGCTCGGTTTCTCTGCGGTGCAACAAACGGAATTTGGTCTCTCTTTAACTTGGAAGAGAGAGAGCTGTTTTGCAAGGAGAGAGAGAGAGTGAGAGAGAAAGAGAAAGAGAGAGAGAGAGAGATAGAGAGAGAGGGAGAGGGAGCGAGTGGGAAAGATATTGCCGAGGAATTGTTTCTCTCTTTCTGCGTGTGTCAGCTGCTAAGCTGACATCAGAAGAAGAAGAAGTAGAAAATGTTCATGCCATGTTCCGTGTGGTGAAAAGCTTAAGCGTTATATCTTTTAGTACTCTCTCTCTCTCTCTCTCCCTCTTTGCCTCTCTCTCCTCCCTCTCTCTCTCTGTCTCTCTCTCGCCTCCCTCTTTCACTGCTCATCTCTCTCAGTTTCTCTCTCCTCTCTCCTCTCTCTCCATCTTCGATCCCTTCAGTATTCAAAACAAGACTACCCGAGACTGACACAGCTGATGAGACAGAGGAAACTCTTCGCAAGAAGAGAAACTCTACGCCCCCTTGTTTTCTATCTCTCACTGTCTCATTTCATCTCTCTCTCCCTCCCTCCCTCTTTCTCTCTCTCTCTCTCCCTCTCTCTCTCTCTCTAATCCCTACTCCGTAACTAATACACGTGGACACCGTATAGTAGTTGCCTAGCCCATCCCCCCGTCCTGTCGTTTCCTCTCCTCTCTTCTAATCGAAGGAGAGAGAAACCTTCAGATTCGCTTTCTTTTCTTCACGTGCCCATAAATTTTGCACACATGCATACCACTCAGACATGTACATTACGATACATAAACAATGTTGTTATTGTAAATGTACATATGTATGTATGTATGTATCTCTTCAAGATTGTTCGGAAAGCAGTTGCGTTTTATACATTTGCGCAGAAGAACGAAATGACAAAGAAGTCGATGAATCACGTACACATACAGTGTTCTTCCATATACACACAGAATAGAAGAATCCATATCGTTCTCTGAGGTTTGTCGTAGGAAAAAAGGAGAGAAAAAGAAATAAATCCGGAATAATTGGTGCATAACACAAGCTCGGCGCATAATAATTTTGACTCAGTTGGACTAGTAAAAAGAGAATAAAAAAAGAGAAGAAAATGAGTAGTATGCGTGGTTGTGTACATAGTATGTATGCAAATTAGTAATTGACTCGGAGGAGAGAGAGAGAGAGCGAGAGAAAGGATACGGAAGAGAATTTTGTGCATGTTCGCAACGTTGAAGTGTCTTGCGAACTCACCCGTGGGTCAAAAAAGCCAAAAGGACAGAGGAGAGGGAGAGAGAGAGAATAGAGACAGCTAGACAAATGCTCGAGAAATAAAATAATGCAGAAAACTTTCTTCTCGTGACCGAGACTAACTGAAGCAGTTAATGTTCAGCAGCATTTAAAACACACCTCTAACCAACACGATCTACATCTAATCAGCGCATAATCGCAAAAGATAAAAGAAAAGCTAGATAAGTGTATGCTAATTAGGGCATAACAAATGCAAATTAGGTAAAGAAGTTGCTCTCGAAAGCTGAGGGAGAGAGAGAGAGCGAGAGAGAGAGAGAGAGAGAATAACAAAACATCATCTGTTCATAATGGAAAAGTAGTAAACAAGAAAAAAGAGTCACACGATCAAATTCATATACGCACGTATTATTCTTCGCTCTTTTTCCTGCTTATTCGTGTGTGGGTGTCCCTGGGAACGACATAGTATACAAATGTATGTATCCATATATACGGTATATTTGGGCAACCTGAGGGGCGAGGAGGAGGAGGAGTATAGCATATAATATATGTAGGTCTAGCATCTATTTAATATACTATCTATTTATGTGTACTATGTAAAAAGAGAAGAGAAAAAATCTTTTTTTTTATTGCGGAATGTGCTGAGGAAGGAGGGGATACTTGAATGCGAGGAGCGTTGAGAGAAAGTCGGCCGGGAGCGCACTCGGCAACTGCTGCTCCTTCATGGGCGCGGGAGTCATGAGTCCGGAGGCGGCTGCGGCGGCAAAGATCGACGTCGGCGTCGTGAAAGACGAAACCGCGGCGGCTGCGGCCTGCGCTTGCGCCTGCTGCTGAGCGGCCAGCTGTTCGGAGATGCGCACAATCTCGGCCTGGATCGCCTGGATTTGATCGGCGAGCGTGGGCGGCTGGACGGTCGTCGGCAGCGGTGTCGGCTTCGGTAGCAGCAGCTGCTGGGGCCCAAGGAGGCCCGCCTGACTGGTCGGAGGTGGAGGTGGCAGGAGACCACTTACGGGCAGACCCAGTGCCATTCGCTGCTGCTCGAGCATCAGCGACTGTTGCAGAAGAAGAGAGGACGGCATTGCGGAGAGGGCGCTGGACAGCGAGTGCTCCATGGACGCCGTGGAAACTGGCGCGAATGGGGTCAGGTCGACCGCAATCGGGCCAGGCGCCCGTTGGAGGGCTCCGGCAGCGCCGAGCATGGATGGCGAGACTGGCGAGCGTGCGGGCGCCGACATGGCTCCGTTGGCAGAGGCGAGCGAAGAGGCGGAAGCAGAACCGGCCGCGGCAGCCGAAGCCGCCGCGGCACTCGCCGCATGCGGAAAGCTGCACGACTGCGCGCGGCCACGGAGAGTGGCTGCAGAGGCGCCCGTCGCGGAGCAGCATCCATCAGCAGAGAGCACGCGGTTCGTCGCCTCGTCGACGAGGACACGCATTGGCGGAATGGTGGGCAGAGTGATGTACTTGGTGCGCTTCTCGGAACCGCCCTCAGAAGGAGAGGCACAAGTCGAACTGCCCGCGGAGCATGCTGGAGAGCCCTGCAAAAAAAATATAATGAAAATTAATTTTTTTAAATTGTATTTACATACTATTAGAAGGCAAATAAATATATTAGTAATATTCTACTTCTTTATTATATTATTTATTTCATAGTAAATTAATTTTTTTTAATTTGACGAGAATCTTTTTCTACGGCCCCTCTGAGGAATCTCAATATTCTTGCACACATGTACACTTCTTATCTCGCAGAGTTGGTCGAAAGTCCAGCTTCCCGCTGATAACAGCGGGAGAGCATTAGAGCGGAACAAGGGACTAGGATAGATTCTAGGCAGGAAGAGTGAGAGAGAAAGAGAGAGAGGGAAAGAGAAAGAGAAGACAGAGGCAGAGAGAGACAGAGGCAGAGAGAGACAGAGAGAGAGAGAGAGATAGACAGAGAGAGAGAGAGAGAGAGAGAGAGAGAGAGAGAGCTTGACTATATAGTTCTTTGACCCGAGCTTGCATATGGCTTATCAGATTGGATAAGAGAAGCATCTACTTCTTATGCTTCTTCTCAACTGTCAACAGAATAACTCGAACATTTCTGCACAGCATTCCTCTGCCCTCTCTGCTCTCTCTCTCTCTCTCTTTGCTCTCTCTCTCTCTCTCTTTTTCCTGCTCTTCCTCAGTTTTCACTGAGACCATTTTCATACACCATCTTCTCCTAATATATAATAAATTACATTCATGTATGTATCTTCTCACAATATGGTTTTTGCACCCGCGCCCTTCAGTGCGTGCTACTTCTGAGAAGGATGAAGGGTACGATAAGGGTTCACGGGAGCTTTGAACCCTTTATTTCTATCACTCTCTCTCCCTGTCTATCTCTCTCTCTCTTTCTCTTTCTCTCTCTTTTTACAGTCTCAATGATCCGCCTCAACCACATACATACCTAATTCGCTTTCTTTTCCTAGAAACCAAAGTCAAGATATACCCTTTTTGCTGTCAACAAAGCTGGAAAAGGCCTAGGGACATTTCGTTTCTAAATTGCTATCTCCTAATCTTTCTTCACTCCTCATTATTTCTCTCTCTCTCTCTCACTCTCGCTCTTTGTCCCATACGCCCTGCATACGAAGGAGCCTTGGTACAGATCTGTATCGGTTGCTCTCTCAAGAATGAGAGACAGAGAAAGAGAGAGAGAGAGAGAAAGAAAGAGAAAGAGAGAGAGAGAGAAAAAGAGAAAGAGAGAGTCATAAATAGACTTCTTCTCTATGTACTCTAGTCGAACGAATGTAACGCGAGACCATAGAGAGCGCAATTGAGACGTAATTATTCAAGGCCATTCTCAATCTCACCTCTTATCATGCTCATTTTCCGCCTCCTAATCTTTTCTTTTCTTTCCATCTCTTTCTCTCTGTCTCTGTCTCTCTCTTTTTCTAAAGTTCTCATATTTTTATTATCTCGCCATCTCTTTTTTTGTCTTAATCTTGACCTCACAAATACGCGAGAGCTCACAATCTACGCAAGGAGCAATGATTAATTTGTGGTCAAGACGAAATATACGGTAGACTGAAAAACAGTGAGAGAGAGACAAAAAAAATAGCACTTTAAAATTGTTGTCAGCAAAATCATAGGGAGCACTCCGAACAGCCAGCCACAAAGTAGAGAGGCTAAACTTTACATCATGTGAGTTCAAGTGAACCCGCTTATTTGCACCCGGGAGAGGGTACAAGTTCCGCGCGGCCACGAACGGAGCAATTGAAAGAGAGCGAGAGTGAGAGAGAGAGAGAGCGAGAAAGAGAGAAAGAGAGAGTAAGATGCAATAAAATGAGAAAGACATAAAATGGCACAGCTATTCGCGCTAAAGTAACCTTGCTCGCAGTAAACAAGTGCGTTCTGACAATGAGAACATTTAAGAGATTCGTGGTAAATGATTTGATTTATTATAATTTTTTAAGTATATAGATACATATTTATTTATATAATTGTAAAAGATAAAGAAATAAAATATTTAAAAAAAATAATAATAAAACTGACAGCATGATGATGATGATGATGATGGTGGTGGTGCTGTTGGAGTTGCTGGGGAACGGCGCCGGGCGAAGAGCGTTTCCTGGACAGGCACGACGAGGAGGAGAACGAGGAAGCTGCCGAGGAGCACGCCGACGAGTCCGTGGAGGACGTCGGGGTCGAGGAGGGCGCAGAAGAGGCGGCCGCGGCCGCCGCCCGCGCCTTCTCCCTCTCTCGCTTCTCCGCCGCACACTTGGCCTTCCAGATGTCGTAGGAGACAACGGTCATCGCCTTCATTGCTGTCTTCTGCAAAAATTACAAGTCTAATTAATTTTATTTTTTTTATTAATAAATTATTTTTATTAATTAATTAATAAGAACCACTTTCGACGACAACAAACAAAATTAGAAGTAAGATACAAGCCAATAATAGGCGTTTGAAAGAGAGGAAAAAAAACAAAAACAAAACGGGGATAAGCGAGACTAGCCATATCAGGTATACGGTATCTTTTTAGCCAGGCTAATTATAAGAGTTGTATAGTGGAGCTTTTGGCGCGCGCGCATGCAAAAACATGGGGATATACGGAGATGGCGAACGCGTCTATGTAGAAACTTTCGCGCAACACTGAACGATCTCTCTCTCTTTCTCTCTCTTTCCATCTCTCTCTCTCTCTTTCTCTCTCTCTCTTTTTCTCTCTCTCTCTCTCTCAACTCCTTCTCCTCGCCCAGACACAACCGCACGCATGGAGAAGCCAAGAGCAGAGACTGGAACAGCCCGCCGAGGAGACTGAACCAGGAAAAGGGTGGGCAACAACTGAAGGCTCTCTCTCTCTCTGCCTCTTGCCCGCCGGGGTGGGTGCGGTCGTGAGCTTCAGACTCGTCTTATTTTTTTCTTACTTGCTCTCTTTTCTCTGCTTATCTCTCGCTCTCTCGCTCTCTCTCTCTCTTTCTTTCTCTCTCTCTCTCTCTCTCGGATGGAAGTCTAGATCCTTCCGACTACTGGTCGCACATGCCTAACTGCCACTGTCTCCCTCTGGCTTCCCTGTGGGAGGGGCGCCGGATCGGAGGGGGAGAGGGGCAGAGAGAGAGAGAGAGTGAGAGAGAGCGAGGAAAAAGAAAAAAGAGAAAAAAAGAAGAAGGAAATGTTTGTGTGTCTATGTGCGTGGTGTGTTGCCAGTTGTTTGTGAGCGTGTGAGGGGCGGCTGTCTCCTCTCCTCTCCACGAGAGAGCAGAGACCAACCCAGCCAATCTGCTCTCTCTCGCTCTCTTTCTCCCTCTGTTCTCTCTCTCTCTCTCTCTCTCTCTCTCTCTCTCTCTCTAGCGAGACAAACACACCATCCTCATTGCTCACGATCTCTGTCAGCTCGCGTAATCTCTCTCTGTGTCTGCGTCTCTCACGATTCCATTGTCTCTCTCTTCCTCCCCTCATAAGTCTTCCTCTCCTCTGACGCACCCCGTTTTCCTTGCCCGGTCGGCTCAGCTGGCGCTGGTCATGAAGCGCAGTCTGCTACGTGCTATTTCGTAGTTTCCAGCCGGCACTCTCTTTCTCTCTCTCTAACTCTCTCGTCATTCCGTACACTCTCTTTCCTCTCTCTCTCTCTAACTCTCTCTCTCCCTCTCACATCCTCCTCAGACCGCTCATTCTGCATCCAAACATCATCAACGGCCGCTTTCCGCGTTCACTCTCACCATTTCTCTAGCGTCTGGACCTTGCGTTCTAGCGTACCCGGGAGAGAGCGAGATCGAGGGAGAGAGAGAGAGAGAAAGAGAGAGAGAGAGAGAAAGAGAGAGAAAAGAGAGGAAGAGAGAGAAGAGACATTGGCCTCCTTCCCATCCTTGCTCTCCTCGATCTTGCCAGCCCGCCTCTCTTACGACTCTCTCCAAAAAACACGTGCTCTAGCACTCAACTTCGTCGCCGATTCAGCCCATACCCAAGTTGTTGACAACAGACGCCGAGCATGGCTGGAGAGCACAGTTTGGAAGAGAGAGAGAGAGAGAGAAAGAGAGAGAGAGATAGAGAGAAGATGAGGAAGAGAGAAATAGAGAGAGAGAGATAGAGAGAGAGACGAGAGAAAGAGAAAGAAAGAGAGAGAACGAGAGAAAAAGAGAGAGAGATGATGAGGAAGAGAGAGATAGAGAGAGAGAATGAGAGAAAAGCGGCATTTATCTCCAACATTTACACACCAGTCTCGCAAGGTGTTTCAGAACAACAGTCGCGAAGAAGAATTAACGATATAAATTGAAGGAGAGAAAGATCGAGTGTGTTTTGAGGGGGATCTCTGAAAATGTCGGCGGGAGAGAGAGCAAGAAACGAGAGAGAGGAGTTAAGGAGCTAGAGAAGAGATAGAGAGAGGGAAAAGAATGAAAAACGAGAAGGGTCCGGCCAGGGTTCACGTGGAGCAACGATAAGACGTAAAAGCGACCCAATTTGAAGAATGTTTTCGGCCTCCGCATGATGATTGGATAGGAAGAAATTGAGAGTAAGTGATTAGTAGATAGAGAGAGAGTGTGTGTGTGAGAGAGAGGGAGCTAGAGAAAAGAGGAAATATGAAAAGAGAGACAGCACCGTCAAAGCATGGCGATAATTGGAGAGAAGTCTGGCAGATGCTCACTCTCTCTCTCTCTCTTTCTCTCTCTCTCTCTCTTTCTCTCTCTCTCTCTCTTTCTCTCTCTCTCTCTCTTTCTCTTTCTCTCTCTCTCTTTCTTTCCCTCACTCTTTCTCTCTCTCACTCTCTCGCGTCTCAGACATGCATACAAATATACGCTTCCCTTGCCAAAAATCGCCGAGATCACGGAGATCTCGAAAATATTATCTGCCGTGACCATGCAAGAGAGAGAAAGAGAGAGAGAGAGAGACTGTCTGCGAGAGCTGACTGAGTGAGCTTTTGACAGCTTCTCTATTTGCTCGCAACATCTCGCCATTCTATCAAAAACCCGCCCATAATCGGATGCCGAGTGTTTCTAGAGTAATCTCTCATGTTATTCATATTCATTCTCGGAAGTTGGTTGCTGAAAGAGAAATCATAATAATAATAACAAGAATAAGAGATAACGTAGTGACAAAATGAGTTTTTTTTACTAGTCTCGGATAGGAAATGGCACGTATGTTTATAGGAAATGAATGATACGTATGCAAATTCCCATTACTCGCTCCTTTTTCCCGGCATCTCCAACTCTGCAAACTAAAACCTTTCACAGAGCTACAACAAATACTTGGAAAAACGGAACATGAGTGCAATAGTTCTTATTGTTAGACATTAATCTAGAGCGAGAGAGAGAGAGAAAATGAGAGAGCGAACGAGAGAGAGAGAGAGGGAAAGAGACAGAGAGAGAGAGAGAGAGAGAGATGAAGCACTAATTAGAATGCCTTCACGAAGCGAAGCAGAGCGACAATTCGTAGGAAAAGAGAGCGCAAAAGTCTAGACGCGACGCTCTCCCTCACTCGCCAGTGAACATATGAACGTTTCCATTATCTGGCATTCCATCCCCGCCTCTTTCTCTCTTTCTCTAGTTCTCTCTCTTTCTTTCTATCTCTCTTTATTTCTCTTTCCCTCTCTCTCTTTCTTTCTTTCTTTCTCTCTCTCTCTCTCTCTCTCTCTCTCTCTATCATCCTGCCACTGGTGCACTTTGAAAAGCATCACAGATCTAACTTTCTGCTTTTCTCTAGGATTTCACTGGGCACAATGTGGGTACGCTTGCAGACGATGTGTCACTGTGCTCGACAAATAAATATAGGCTAGAAATAAAAGGAAAAAAAAAATTTTTTTTTCTGATTTTGTAGCCAGAAAATAAATAAGTTACTGCTCGATAAATTCGCATAAAACAGGACAAAGAATATAATTTTGTTTGTGCGCGAGAGCCGAACTTTACTGGACAATTAGAAAGAGGTGCTTGAGTAATATTCAGAAGATGTAGGAAGGAGATAAGCAGCCAAGGACAAGAGGCATTTGCAAGGATCAGACTAGAGGAAGTCTTGTGTATGTAGGAATCAGAGGAGTATGTACGATTCAGTCAGGCCATCCCCTCCCAGAGTAGAGCCGAGAGACTAGACTAGCGAGAGATAAGTGTTAGACCAGGTTGATTAATCTCGATGATATTATTGCAAATGCTTCTCCGACCATAATAAGCGTCAAGGTACATACGTGGAAATGTACACATGTTTATAGTCTGGCTGGCTCATCTGTCTGAGATAACTTACTTTCCTTAAACTAGAGAGAATTTCCTAGTCCAGACGAGTTCGATTTTACGAGTGTCAAATTACTAGTTTTACATTTATATTTGGTCTGATTTACATAGACATATATGTAAATACCAGCATATAATATTACTCTAATACGGAGGAGTAAAATAGATGATATGCAAAGAGATAACAACAGAATTGTTAAATTGTTGGCTCGCTATTTATGTGTCTAGCTCTTGTTCCCATTCAAGCAGTCTCTCTCTTTCTCTCTCTATCTCTCTTGTCGTATCTCTTTTCAGTTCACTTTAACGAGTGAGAGAGAAAGAAAGAGAAGAGAGAGTAAGAGAGATAAAGATAGAGAGAGAGAGAAAGAGAGAGAACGAGAGAAAGAAACAGAGCGTGGGCCGTCTCGTTCACTATACCTGGTCTTTGTCTGCCGGTGACGTCATGGGGCCTGACTGGTTGAAGTGATCTGGAAAAAGAGAATCTTGAATGAGGAGGCTTTTATTGGCAACATTAAATATAATATGAGCACATGTTTTTTTTCTATAAATATTGGAGAACATA
>CALZFC010000356.1:2375000-2587500 GCA_945643635.1 Allodiplogaster sudhausi
GGAAGTGGCTGAACAACGTCTCATTGCTACGACAGTGCTAAATGGGAAATGGGGAGAGAGAGAATGAATAGAAGAGAGAGAGGGAGAGAGACTTTTAGAGAAAGAGAGAGAGAGTCTGTTTGAAAAAGACAGAGAGAGACGGTTAGAGAGAGAGGAGAGAGAGAGAACTGTTAGAGAGAGAGAGAGAGAGAGAGAGAGAGGAGAGAGAGTCTGTATTAAAAGACAGAGAGAGAGAACTGTTAGAGAGAGAGAGAGGAGAGAGAGAGAGTGTGTGTTTGAAAAGAGAGAGAGAGAGAACTGTTAGAGAGAGATAGAGGGAGAGAGGGTTCGAGAGAGTTAGAGAGAGAGAAAAAACATCGAATCTCATTTGTTCGAAAGCCGAAAGGGCAGCCCGACACACAGGCCCTTACGGTATGGCTTGGCTGCAGTGGGGAGGCATAAACAAGAGCAGAGCAGATAACATACAGAGAAGGAAGGTCGTCGTGGCATTTTCAGCATTTTCAAATCACCACCCCTCCCTTCCACCTTCCCTTTTTACTCCGCTCTTGTTTATCTTGACTCTCTTCTCTCTCTCCTTCTCTCTCTCCCTCTCGCTCTCATCTCTACTCTCTCTCTCTCTCTTTATCTCTCTCTAACTCTCTGTCTCTCTCTGTCTCTGTACCTCTCTCTCTCTCACTCTTTCTCAATGACTTCCTTAAAAACTGCTCCTTATGAACCCGGCAGCGAGAGAGACAGAGAAAAGGAGCGCGCAAGACAAACGGTAGAGATACCAAGACAGAGTGAGAAAGAGGAGAGAGAGAGAGAAAGAGAGAGGGAGGGAAAGAAAGAGAGTGAGAGAGAAAGAGAGAGAGAGAGAAAGAGAGAACGATAGCGAGGGAGAGAAAGTTGTCGCCTGATCATTGCTACTCCACCCTGGCCGCTTCTTCAGCAGTGCGCTTCAGCATCGAGTGAGTGAATTTTTCAGCGGCAAACAATTTCTTATAAAAAGCCGTTAAAAAGATCGCTTTTGGCGTTGATTCTTGTTCGAATCGCGCAGAAATCAGTCTCCAGACGAAAATGACGAAGACTCGAATAATGCTGCCGATTTATTTATTGTTAGTCTTTAAAAAGTTTTTCTCTCTTTTGTATGAACTTTGCATGTGCGCCGCCACGATCAGACTACAGAAGATCCAGCGCCAGAAAAATCCACTGTTGATGTCTCAACCAAAGGAGCCAATGAGAGAGAGAGAGAGTGAGAGAGAGAGAAGAGAGAGAGAGAGATGGAGAAAGAGAGAGAGAGAGTGAGAGGGCGACAGAGAGAGAGAGAGGACGAGATGACATTCTTCTTATTTCAGCTCTAGGCACATATCAAAGACCACCAGAATGCAGGCTTGCCATTCGGCTTCGTCTAGTTTGTATGAACAGCTGGGCGAGCGAAACTTCAAATGGGAACAATGGGGATGAAGCTCTAAATGGAAAGAGAGAGAGTGAGAGAGAGAGAGAGTGAGAGAGAGAGCGAATGATGGAGAGAGAGAGCGAGAGAGATAGAAGTTGAGAGAGCAAATGATGGAAAGAGAGAGAGAGAGAGAGAGAGAGAGAGAGAGAGAGAGAGAGAGGATGACAATGAACTAATGTGTAGCCGAGTCAACGAGAAAAGAAATAAAGCCAAAAAATATCCCTGATTTTTGAAGTCCCTATACAAGCAAACATCGCTCTCACTTTTACGAGATAAAAAAGACAATTATATTTTATGATTATTTTTTTACTCTTAAAAAATTTGCGAGCGGCTGAACGGAAGCAGGAGAATGCCACAGTCATATGGGAAGAGAATGATAAAACGCGGCGGCAGTCCTTCGAGGGCTGCCACCCTCCAATCTTGAATACCTTATAAAGTCGGCAGGCAAGAAGAAGATGCCAAAAAGGGAAGAGAGAGAGAGCCGCGAGCGCGCGCACAATCTGGGAGCAATGGGTGCAGCGGCACCGAAATAGGAAAGGGAGGGAAAGGGGTGGGGCAGCGGACAGAGAGAGAGAGAGGAGGGAGAGAGAGAGAAAGAGAGAAAGAGAGAGGGAGAGAAGGATAGAGGGAGAGAGAGGGAGAGAGAGAGAGAGAGACTAGAGAGGAGAGAGAGAGAAGAGAGTGAGAGGAAGGGAGGAGGAAAGTGGGGAAAACTCGCAGTTGTGCGATTGGCCCATACGCGATCTCTGAGTGTGTGCTACTAGCATGCACAACAGAAGAGATGAGAGAACTGAGAGAGATAGAGGGAGATAGAGAGGTGGAGAGAAAGAGAGACAAAACGAGAGAACCGTAGAGAACCGTAGTAGATTGACGAGATATGTATGAACAGAGACAAGCGTAGCTACAAACAGAAAGAGAAATACTGAGGAAAAGAAAGAGAGAGAGAGAGAGAGAGAGAGTTAGACAGCGAGAGAAGAAAAGAGAAGAAAGTTGTTTACGACTCGGGCCGAGCAAACAACAGCAAAGGAAAGTTGCAAGCGCGCGGGGCTGCGTGGCTCTCTCTCTTTCTCTCTCCCTCTCTCTCTCTCTCTCCCCCCCCCCCCCTCTCTCTCTCTCTCTCGCTCTCTCTCACTCTCTTCGCCCCTTGGGGACCACAACAGAATGAGGCCACGATGCAACTGGACCGGTCGGAGGTAGCGGGCAGAGAAAAGGCGAGAGAGCACGGGAAGTGAAGAGGCTGCAGAGGCGAGTGTTTTGAAATTGTGTTGCATAGGAAAAGAGATGGGGGCGCCGGCCTCCTTCGGCTACACTTCTAACACGCGGGCGAGTTGATCGTTGGTCAGTCTGACTCTTCCTCTTTCTCTCTTTTCTCTCTCGCTCTTTCTCTCTCTGTCTCCCTCTCTGTTTTTTATCGTTTCGCAATCTCCATCTTTCTTTCTCTCTTTCTCTCTCTCTAACTCTCTCTCGTTCTACGCAATAAGAAACAACGTGGATAGTGAAGCACCACGCCAAGGATGCAGAATGAAGGAATGAGGCGGCAATTGACATGACCGCGAAGCAGACTTAATATCTCACTCTCTCTCTCTTTCTCTCTCTCTCTCTCTCCCTCACTCTCTATTTCTCTCTGTCTCTGTCTCTCTCACTCTCTCTCTCTGTCTCTTTCACTCTTTCTTTCTCTATCTTTATCTCTCTTTCTTTCTCGCTTTCTCTGAATTACTCTCTTCTTTGACAAGGCTCTCAGTTCACGTCCATTCTTTCTTATGCATATGCACAGACATAGGCGTACATATGAACATACGTGAGAAAAACACTTACGCATATGTGTATTATGCGTTTACGAGAAAGCATACAAAAGAAGAATACGAGGAAAAGCTGCTGCTGCTGCTCGAATGTCAATGGGATGCAAAAGAGGCCAAATGTACAACGAATTTTCCTCATTGCTCACTTCTCTTTTCTCTGTTTGTCTAACTCTCTCATATACTATCTCTCTCGCTCTCTGTCTCTCTCGCTCTCTCTCTCTCTCTCTCTCTCGCTCGCAAGGAGCGCAGTGGACAAAATTGCTTCAACAACACTCGACGAGTAAACTTGGCGCGCGGCCAAATGCTCAACAACAACAAACAAGCAACTCCATGTAAACTTTTTGTAGCTTTCTTTACTACTCTTTGTCTCTTTCTTTCTCCCTTCAGTATAGAATGTTAAGCATATATTGTGTACAAAATGATACAGCGAAAAAAAAACACAAAAAATGACGGGAGAAACTTTGAAATGTCAATGTGCATATTGCGTGTTTGAAATATTTGGTTTATCTCTCTCTCTCTCTCACTCTCTATCTTTTGTCTCTCTCTCTCTCTCTCGTGAACTTTTGGCCTTGGAACGGCGCAGAGAGATAAGTGATAAGAACTGATAGAACGAGCACAAAGAAGCATCATAAAAGGTCCAGAAAGGTTAAGCTTGCCATGACCAGGAAGGAAGAGAAGAGAGGAGCCATCACGTGAGGGTGGCAATACAGTCTTGTTTGGAAGAGTTTGCCTGATGTCGCTCTCTCTCTCACTCTCTTTCTTTCTCTTTCTCTCTCTCTCTCTTTCTCTTTCTCTCTCTCTCTCTCTTTCTCTTTTTGCCGAATAGCAATCGTCATCATGACAGTGGGGAAACTGGGAACAAGGTGACAAGAAAAACTTCTTGACGCCCGCTTGCGGAGCCAAGGATCCTCTCGGCGAAGAACAGAAAGCGAAGAAGGTAAAACCAAGAGGGATCAACCTAATTGGGTGAACAGATTGCACTGAGAGACTCGGGAAAGCGGGAGGGAAGAGCAGGAGGAGGGAGGGAAGAATGAACACGAATGTGTTCTCCTGAACTCTTTCTTTATCTCTTTCTCTCTCTCTCTCTATTTCTCTCTTTCTCTCTCTCTCTCATCTGCATCCACGTACTCGAGCACACAAGATGCGTGCAGCTTTCTGCTGGTGCGGCTGCGGTTGCAAAGGGACAGAAATCAAATGTTTAAGAAGGGAGCCAAGTGTTGTCAGAAGCAGAGAGAGCGAGAGAGAGAGAGATGGAGAGAGAGAGAGAGATAGAGAGAAATAGCATTAATATGACTCGATATGAGTGCACCACACCATTCGGGCTACAATACGTGCTCGAACCATGGAAACACCTCGCTGAGGGAGCACCAGAGGAGAATGAAAACGCACAGAATGAAAACGCCAGAGTCGACCGGAAGGACACCTCATATGGGGATACCCAGAAATAGGCATTAGCACTCAAGAATGAGCAAGGTACACGATACGATATAAGGGAGTGAGGGGGCCTTCCAGGTACCCACCTGAGTGGAGGAGGCCGGGGGGCCTTCCAGGTACCCACCTGAGCGGAGGAGGCCGGGGGGTCTTCCTGGTACCCACACACACATCTCCAAGTGCACGCGGCCTTTAAAGGGATTCGGGGATTCCCGGTAGGACGTAAGCCGCCTTCCCGGTATGGCGCACGCGCTAGGTATTCTTTCATTATATCATCATTATTATTCATCCTGCGAACGAACTCCAGAGCGGAGATTGTCGCAACTTTGTATTTGCAGAGGAAAAGTGCAGAGGGGGATTTTTGGAATGCTCTGGTGTACATTCATATTTGCTGTGCAAGTATTATGCAAAGAGGAAAAGACACCATACATGAAAAAGTAATGAATGCCAAAAGGGCATCACCAAAAGTGGAGTGTTTAGCGAGGAAAGTAAACTTTTGGCCTCGAGCAATCTCAACGAGCTTTAATGACGTGAGGAATGTGGCAGGAAGAGAGTGAGCGAGATAGAGAAAGAGAGAGAAAGAAAGAAAGAAAGAGAGAGAGAGAGGGAGAGAGAGAAAGAGAGAGAAGAGAGAGAAAAGAGAGCGAGAGGGAGAGAGAGAAAAAGGGAAATGAGAAGGCTAAAGATAAAGAACTGATTTTGTTTGAGATGGGGGTGGACGGCATGGTTTACTTACGTGGGAAGACGTGCA
Organism: Allodiplogaster sudhausi; assembly: GCA_945643635.1. Taxonomy (NCBI): domain Eukaryota; kingdom Metazoa; phylum Nematoda; class Chromadorea; order Rhabditida; family Diplogasteridae; genus Allodiplogaster; species Allodiplogaster sudhausi. The sequence goes on from CALZFC010000356.1 coordinate 2,380,417, forward strand.
GTTGTTGCTATTGCTCAGTAAGCGAGAAGGGAAAGGAAACATGTACATAGGTTCATGTGACCCTCTCTCTCTCTCTTTTTCTCTCTCTCTCTCTCCCTCTCATTCTCTCAATATTGCTGCTAAGCTGCACGATTTCTATTCCTATTGACGTTGCACTCTTTGAGCCCTCTCCTATCGGTGTTGCTGTTTCTTTCTCTGGGCCCTCTCTATCCCTCCATCTCTCTCTGTCTCTCTTTCTCTCTCTCTCACTCTTTCTCTATCTCTTTCTTTTCCGCTCCACCGAGATCAGGCGGCTTGTCATTCAATGGGTGCAACACACGTGTTGATGGTCTCTGTGGCCGGAGAGAGAGAAGGAGGGCGCCCGGAATATATATATTCGCGAAAACAAATCGGAGTGGCCTTTTCGCTATCTCTGAATCACAGCTTTTCTTCTCTGCTTCTCCATCTTTCTCTCTCACTCTCTTCTCTGCCTCTCTCTATCTCTCCGTCGATTTATCTCTCACAATCTTTCTCTCTATCTCTCTTTCTCTCATTCTCTCTCTTCCTTTATCTCTTTCAATCTCTCTCTCTCTCTCTCTCCTTATCACTCTCAGTCTCTCTCTCTTTATCTCTTTCTCTCATTCTAACGATTTCTCTGTCTCTCTCTCTCTCTCTTTCTCTCTCTCTCTCTCTCGTTCTATCTCTCAGTCTATTTTGTCTTCCGATTCCTTTCTACATATAACCGTGCTGATATGAGAGAAGAATGAGAGCCAGACGCTGCTCTGCCAACCAAACAGTTGCACACACTCATCTCAACGGAAAACGGCTTCATCTTCTCTTGCCCAATTTCCCCCCCCCTCATCATCTGCTATTTTGTCGCTTCTTCTCATATACTTGTCGCCCTCTGATTTAACTGCAAACCCATTATCTCTCTCTCTCTCTCTCCCTCTTTCTCTCTTTACTCTTTCTCTCTCTCGTTTCTCCCCTTCTCTTCTCTCTCTCTCTCACACAACTGCTAACTTAGTATGCTGTGCTTGCTTGTTTACATGTTGGCGGTTGCCGTCGGAGAGTTTCAAGCCAGAGATCACTTCTTTCTCTCCGAGTGCCGTACTTTGGCCGAGGGACCACAAATGCGGCCGCTCTCTCTCTCTCTCTCTCTCTCTCTCTCTCTCTCGCTCTCTGTCTCTCTCTCTGTCACACTCTCTCACTAATTCACTCTCTCTCTCTGCTCTCTCTCTCCCTCTTAACTATTGTCTCGTAGTTCCAGCGACTCGCTATCAGCTGGCCTCTCTCTTGTTGTTTACTTCGTTTGGCCGCCGAAACTCGGCCGCCAAAAAGATGCCACTTACTCCTCCAGTTTGCGTAAAATCAGCAGCAGCAGCTAGTGGAAAGAGGGATGGAAGAGAGGGAATGAACAAGGCAAGCAAAAGAATGACAGCAAAAAGGGGCTTGAAAGAGAGGCGAAAAGAAAGACCTCCTTTATAGATGTTTCTGCTTCTTCTTTTTGACTACTTCATGTACATATTTGTCAATTTAGGGACCGACCGGGTAGACGAAGAGGAATAAGGCATTTCGGGGGACTCTTGGCACGACGGAATAAGTAAAAGCTCGATCTCACCCTGTTTCCTTCTCCTTTTCTATCTTTCTCTTTCCCTTTCTCTCTCTCTCTCTCTCTCTCTCTCTCTCTTCTCTCTTTCTCTCTGTTCTCTCTGTTCTCTCTCTCTCTCTTCTCTCTCTCGTTTTCTCTGGCTTAAACATATGAAACTAGGAGAATATGAAGAAAACAGAGTGAAGAAGCAGGAAGTGGCTAGGGGAGGAAGGCTTACTCTCGTAGACTGTCAGGCGATCTCGACCGCGCGGAGAGATGAGAGAGATTGGGAAAGAGAGAGAGAGAGAGAGAGAGAGAGCGAGAGAGAGCGAGACTGAGAGAGAGAGGGAGAGAGACTGAGAGAGAAGGAGAGAGAGAGTGAGAGAGCGAGAGTGATGCATGTTTACATCGTAAGCGGACTGCTGCACGCAGAGCAGTATGTGGAATGATCTTTCGGCTCTACGGGCCGGGCTTCTCCTTCCTTCTTCCTCTCGTTGTCGGCTGCTCTCTCCGGCTTCCACACTCTCTCGCTCGCTCACTCAGGCGGAAAGACCAGAGGCCAGGGTGCGTATGCACCGCACGAGAGTGAGAAAGAGATGTAGAGAGAGAGTGAGTGAGAGAGCGAGAAAGAGAAAAAGAGAAATAGAGAAAGAAAGAGAAGAGAGAGAGAGAGAGAAAGAGAGAGAGAGAGCGAATTCCGGACTCTGCTCTGCTCTAAAGGAGTTGTTTGCGACATTCGGCCTGCTTTTCAGTGGCCCCGAACTACTTCTCTCTCTCTATCTCTCTCTCTCTCTCTCTCTCTCTCTCTCTCTCTCTTTCTCTCTCTCTCTCTCTCTCTCTCTCTCTCTTTCTCTTTCTCTCTGTCTTTCTCTCCATCTCCCTCTCTCCCTTTCACTACTTACTCACATTTACAAATGCACGCACAAAATAGGCACATACACACGAAATGGCCTGTCAATCGTCCATGTCGGCGTTTCTTACTATCTCTCTCTCTCTCTCGTTCTCTCTTTCTCTCTCCCTCTCTCTCTCTCTCTTTCTCTCTCTCTCTTTTTCTCTCTCTCTATCTCTCTTTCTCTCTCTCTTTCTCTCTCTCTCTTTCTCTCTTTCACTCTCCTCTCACCACTCTCTCGATCTGCGTGTCCAACCGATCTCCGGCCGATTTTTCGTCCGTCTGGCCACATCTTGGCCTTTCCGCTCGTCGGCCACCCAGACTAGCCGGGTGCCAGACGAGGAAGCGAGAGATTGTCAGAGAAAGAGAGAGAGAGAGAGAGTGAGAGAGAGAGGAAGAGAGAGAGAGAGTGAGAGAGAGTAAGAGAGAAGGCGAGAGGTGCGGAGAAAAAAGAATGCGAAGTAGTCTCGGGCAGAAAGAGCGACAACAACACATCATGAGAGAGGCCGCCCACCACCATTCGGCCGACGAAAACATTTTTCGTCGTCTCGTCCGTCTGACTCTCTGTATCTCTCTCCCTTCCCTCAATCTCTCTATCTCACTTTTTCACTCTCACTCTCTCTCTCTCTTTCTCTCTCCTCTCTCTCTTTCCTTCCTCCCTTTCGCTAGCTCCACCGTAGACAGGGATGAAACGGATTCCGTCCAATCACCCGACTACTTAGCAACACTGCACGAATCATAGCGCTCAAGTTTTCTTTCTCTCTTTCTCTGTCTCTCCCTTTTCTCTGTCTCTCTCTCTCTTTCTCTGTCTCTCCCTTTTCTCTGTCTCTCACTCTCTCTCTCTTTCTCGCTCTCTCTTCTCTCTTTCTCTACCCCTCTCTCATCTCCATGACGTGGCAAAAAGTAGACAATGGAACACGATCCAACCATTTTGGCACCCGATTGTGTATAATCCGTGCTAAAGAATGAATAATAACAATAATAGAAAAACAGTCTCTAACTCTCATTGCCAGCTATTCAAACTTGGCGCCAGAGTAAGCTTTAGGAGACTCCTGCCTGATGATGACGCAAGAACAAAGTATGCTTGTTATCGTTGGGCATAAAGAATTAGGGGGTGGAATGTTTAGATTACATTGCTAATCATAAGGCCATTCATTTCCTGGCCTTATGGTTAGAGCCGTGTACTCTAGACTGATGATAAGAATGATCAGCTGCAGAAAAGAGGTTGCGAGGGTGGAGAGAAAGAGAGAGAGAGAGAGAGAGAGAGAGAGAGAGAGAGCAAGAGAGTGATATAGGTAGAGAGCAAGAGAGAGCAAGAGAGATTCAGAGAAACAGAGGTATGAGAGAAAGAGAGAGAGGGAGAGAAAAGAAGAAAGAGAGATAGAAAGGGAGAGAACGAAAGTGAGAAGGAGAGAAGGAGAGAAAGTGAAAAAGAGAACCATCAAACTGTGCTTCCTCATTTTCTTTTCATCTTCCTTTTCGCACACTCGGAAGACAACAATGATGGCGGAAGTCTTCGTTTTTCTATTTTGCAAAAGGAGAAATGATTTTGTTCCCTTTTGTACACGGTAAAAAGGAGAACTCTTTCCAAAAAAATGCAATATTGTCCAAGAGCCCCTGTGGAGATTAAGAAATCTGTATAATATAAATTATATTTTAAATCCCCTGGGGTCGAATATCTTGCCAAAAAATAGCACGTCTGCATAGGGCTCGAATAATATAGCTTCATAATAAAGTTTGATTCTGATGTTTGATCATTTCGCTATGAAAAGGGAGAGACTGCGAATTAGCAAATATTGAGGCCGCCTTAGTACCTACCGTCTATCTCTCTCTCTCTCTCTCTCTCTCTCTCTCTCTCTCTCTGTCTCTCTTTCTCTTTATCCTTCTTTCACTCTCTCTCTCTTTCTCTCTCTTATCTCAACTCTCATCTCTCTCTTCTCTCTTTTCTCCCTCTCTTCCTCCCTCTCTCTCTCTCTACCTGCTTTCCCTTATCTCCACCGTCAATCGCTCACACGCTTGCTACAGTTCGGAATAATCTTTTGAGCTTTAGCCAGCCCATTGACTACAATGGAAACGCGGACATGAATAAGCGAGCCAAGATTTCTGCATTACTCCACTTCTTGCAAGAGGGCGAAGGAGTCTTACTTCTGAGTCAAAGGTGACAACAACAAAAAACGGACGGAAACGAATTCAAAGAAGAGCGAGCAATGAGCGATCAAAAGTTTAATAGAGTCAAAAAAAGAAAGTGAGTGATAAGAGGAAAGATCTTAAAGCATCCGGGAATAATAGTGCAAATTTTAGTATTTCTATAGAAATAAATTATTTACGTTAGCATTTATAATATAATTTAATAATAAATAAAAGAAGAGATTAAACGACGCAACTAGATATCTAATTACCAGAAATTACGTCATAACAGGAGGCGGAAAATCAAAATGAATACATTCTTTGGGGCGTATAAAATATTTTGCTTAGGCGGAACAGATGGAGAGAGAGAGAGAAACAGAAAGAGAGAGAGTTTAAGACTGAAAAGAAGAAGAGGTAACTGCTTTCTATTTTCGAACAGGCGATGATGGAACCAGCTTTTGCCTAATATGATTTACAAAATAATAATTAAAACGTACTAATGATTTTTTTCGAGAACAATGAGCAATGACAAAACAATAATAATTATTATTATAATCTATAATAACTTATACAAACGTACCATCACAGTTGAGCAGGCGTGCCTGGAGTGCGGAAGCGAGAATTCCACCGTTGCGCTTCTCGAACGCACGCATCCGCTTCGAGAGCAGCTTCTCGCACTTGAAATTTTTTTAAATTAATTAATTAATTAATTTTATTTCAACTTAATAAAATGATCATTATATGCACCTTTATATCGTCTTTACAAAAATATATTTTTAAAGAATAAGTTTCATCGTTCTCCTTTAAAATAGTGTATTCGCTTGTATGAAATGCGTTTCATCATTTACTGGGTTGCTGCAGTCACCCTAACAGTTATCTTTTTTTTTTCTCGATCATAGATTTGTACGTTTAATTTCGTAGTATGCAAATATCGTCCCTGATACTCTCCTATCAACTTTCACCATTGTGACAGATTTGAGCTGACAGAGTGAAAGTGATCCAGAGAATGGAAATGATCATAATAAAAGAAGGAGAACAAGAGAAAGAGAAAGAGAGAGAGAGAGAGAGAGAGAGAGAGAGATAGAAAGAGCGAGAGAGAAAGAGAGAGAGAGAGAGAGAGAGAGAGAGAGAGAGAGAGAAAGAGAGAGAGAGAGAAAGAGAGAGAGAGAGAGAGAGAGAAAGAGAGAGAGAGAGAGAGAGAGAGAAAGAGAGAGAGAGAGAGAGAGAGAGTGAGAAAGAGAGAGAAGGCCACGTTATTCTCGGGTGTCGCTGAATAAGCTCATCCATCTCCAATGATCACAATGTGTAACAAACGAGGGGTCGCATTAAAGATGTATAATATTAAACTAATTAATCAACTAATTAACTTACTAGATTATTCTAGAGCTCATATGTACAGTCGGAAGAAAAATATTTTAGAACTTCTATTTAAGAATTTCCATGTACATATTTCAGGCTAATTCAGCATCCTTTTCGTTTTGTCCTGATTCAATCCGTTGCGCTTACGCCCTTTTCGTTTTCCAGATCTTTTTCCCCAATCCCAGCCCTTTCTCTCCTTGCTCTAATAGTGATATGAAAGCGGTACGAGCGGTGCCGGAAAACAGGAAAGGCATAGTTGATCAGCAATTGCATGTTAAGATAAGTCGCCCTCGGCTAATTGTAAGACAGGCACTTTCCTGGCAGGCACCGCGCTGTTATGGCTCATCGTCAGCAGACAAATGACACAGAATCAAAAAAGGCACAGAGAGAGAGAGAGATAGAGAGAGAAACAAAGAGAGAAGGAGGGAGAAAGCGAGATAGAGAGAGACAGAGACAGGCAGGGAAGGGGAGATGGAGGGAGAGCGAGAGTGACAGAGAGCGAGGTAGAGGGAGAGAGAGGGAGAAGGAGAGGAAGGGAGAGACAGAGGGAGGGAGAGGGAGAGGGAGGGAGAGGGAGGGAGAGCGAGAGAGAGATAGGGAGAGAGAGATGGGTCGCAGGCTACACAATAAGCGAAATGCGCCACGTATTCTAGTGCTTGACGACTGCTGGAATCCTCGGAATCCTTTTGCTTTAACGTTTACCGCCAGTGCGCCATTTCTGCAGATTTGTAGCCAAAAGTGAATATGAATACGAAATAAGCTGGAATACGATTATTATAATAAAAATGTTTGCACAAAATACAAAACAAAAATAATATTTCTTCAATTAATAAATTTTTTGTGCAGAAAAACTTAAAAATTGAATCCTTCCAGGAATTCGAGAGGGCGGGAAGCCAAGCATATATTGCATAAATTCATGCAATTTTTTTATTCATTTCTCTCTCCAATTTTGTTTAAAATTAATCTATCGCAGAGTACAAGTTGAGAAAATATATAAATACAAAACCAGATATACTGTAGATGAGTACGTATTTATAAAAAAAAACTTTTCTTATGTGTATAAATGAACATGAATATTTCCATTTGTTGAAGGAGAAAAATGGTAAAAAATACGATTTTTCTAAATTGTTTTACATAAAAACCATTTAAAAGCCGTCGTAAGAAAAAAGTAAGTAGTGTAATTGTAAGATACATTATACAATTTCAAATTCTGCCATTCTTGACCAAAATTCTTTGAGAGTTCTCCAACTAACACGAAATTAAACAAGGACGACAAGCTCAGTCGTAAAATATTTGAATATTTTGCTGATAAATGATGTTGTATCTCTTCTCTAAATCTCATATTCTCTCCGCGCTTGTGACAGCCAAATTGGCGCGCGAATTCAAGTTCGAATTTTTGCTTCTTTAATTTTAAATTTAATAAATGACATATGACAAAAAAAATGATGTTACCGTTGGACAGGTGCACGTCTCAAACGGGCAGACGGGAGCGTGGCCCTTCAGGATGACCTGTGTCAAATGCACAGTCCTTTTTCACGTTTACCTATATTTGTTACACAAAAAAAATAAAAATAAAAGCATTTCAACAATTAAAAAATTAAATTATTAAATCTTTATAATAAGTTTAGAAAAATAATCATATATTAGAAATAAATAGATATAAATACAACACCTGCCGGCCGTGTCCTTCGCAGCGTCGGCAGTAGAGAACACGTCCTGAGGTTCCGCCACCGCCGCCAGAGGAAGTGCTGGCGGCCGATGATGAATGCTCTTTGGCGCTGCTCTTCTCCATACCCGACGGAGGCGTCGTATTCTCGGAGTCCGTTCCACGGCTCGTGGTCGGCGCGGCCGGTTCGGCACGAATCGTCGAAGCTTCAAACGAAGTCATTCTTTTACTATCTGCAAAATTTAAACTAGTTATTTGCGGGTTTTCCTTAAAATTACTCATTAAAACACGCATTGAAATAATTCGATACGACACGCAAATCCAGAAAAGATCATTAAATGAAGTCGTGTCCAGGCAGAGGCTTTCGTTGAAACATTTGTGGTATGAACATGTGTATGCAGATATGGGCAACGGTCATGCATTCTTAAAAATTTTCTGCACATTACGAATCACTCCTGTCCACTACTAAAGAATTGAATTACCACAATTTATAAAGATAAATGTTTAAAAAAGTCTCATTCAAATTAGTAATAAATATGCTAATGCAAAACGATGCGAAGACTGCTGGGAGAAATGTCGAAATTCCTGCAAAATGAAATTCTTCCGGGTTTGCTAAGCAGCGACTAAATACTTTCTCTGAACGTTCTTTTAAACTTGAAGGACCTTTTGGACTTGCGCGCTCGTTACATCCTGGATATCTATTCTAAGACATCTAGACATGGTGCTAGCAAAAGGAAGGCTCCTTTTGCTAGCACGACCTCGGAGAAATAGCAAGGAGGGGAGAGAAAAGAGAAAGGAATTCAGAAAGATGAAAAGAGTGCCTAAAGGCCCACCGTAATCTACATACATACTTGAATTTTCCTGCCCTCAATAGTCACGCTTCTCTCTAGATCTCACATGTGCGATCTCGCTCTTGTGTCAGGCAAAAAGGCGCGAATTCAAACGTGATTTTTTTTGCTCTTTAAGATATGAATTATCTTGCCATTAGCGCAAAGTGACGATTTCGCAAGAGACATTGTATTCTATTTTTACTTTTTTTTTTTAAATCAATCCTCTTGTCTAACTTGTACATATGTGCCTCTCTCTCTCTCAAGTTCTGTCATTGCCCCGCTTTTCTCTTACTTGTCTCTCTCTATCTCTCATTGTTTGGTGAAAATCGCATAAGCGTCATCCTCCAACACATGACACTCGTTGATTTCTTTTTAAGGACGCACCGGGGTGCAGCGACCGAGACGCGCTTTTCTACAGTATCCAAAACGTCGAAGCAAATATCTCTGACCAAACACTGATTTCCAGAAAGAAGATGGACCATGTCTATCAATCGATCTGCTAGGCCAAACGTAATCAAATGGTAAGACAAAAGAAGAAGATTTTTTTTTTCCGTAGGACTCCGACACAGCACAAATTGGAGCTTAATTCGAGCGCTATTGCCGGGTGAGCAAAAAGTATGTGAATATATCATACAACATTTTAAGTACACTTTACTGCGCAGTAATAAGCGATAAGAAAATGGAAAAATAATTAAAAACGGACAAATTCCCAATGCTTGGAGGACACAACTGATGGTGGTCATGGAGTAAGATAAAGATGAAGAGGGCAACATTGCCAGTGGTCATGTTGCCAAATCAGATGAACCATTATTGTTAGGGCGCAAGGCATCGTAACTTTAACTTTATTCATGCATACCGTAGTGAAACGTTCTAATGACAATCATCTTCTTGTCTCTTATATATATACCGTTGATTTCTTTTCATGATTTTCTTGGAGCCTGCATAGTTTCAGCACAGAAAGACAGAGATTTATAATGTAGATCGGAATTGTAGATCGTAATGTAACGACGCGAACTGAGCAGAAATCGGCTTAGCAGAAAAAAAAACGTGAGCTTTTCGCTTTCATGTCCATTAGTAAAGACATTGCGAAACGAGGCAGTTTGAACCGGCGAATGAGTGTACGGTATCGGTGAAGAGGAACAGTGAACGCGCAGAAGAACTCAGTGATCGCTAGAGATAGGAGAGAGCGAGAGAGAGCGCGAGAGAGAGAGAGAGGGAGAGAGTGAGAGAGAGTCTAAACGAGCGACAAAAAGATAGAAGAGCTACACTTTAAGTTCATTCGTGCGACAACGTTTGATCGTCAGGGCCTGAAATGCAAGTTATTGGCGATCAAACCTCTCTCTCGCTTTTCCCCCTCTTTCTCTCTCTCTCTCTCTCTTCCTCAATCTCTCTCTCCATCTCTCTATCTCTCTTTCGCTCTGCATGAACAGTACTCCGCTCTTCTTGGGGCCAAAAGTTCAATCTCTTGTCCTCTTCTATTTCAATCTTGTTCTCTCTTTCCTCACTATCCCTCTCCTTTTCTCGCTCTCTCTCTCTCTCTCTCTCTCTCTCTCTCGCTCTTTTGTCACACTTCATCTTAAAAGTATACGATCGCTGCCTCTATTCCATTTTTGTCCTATCTTTATATTCCTCTTTATCATTTCATCGCCTCGTGGCCAGCAGAAATGACAATATGGGTGATTTCTCGGTCTCTCTTTTCGCTGCCTCACTCTGTTTCTCTCTCTCTTCTGTCTCTATCTCTCTCTCTCTTTACTCTCGTTTTCGCTCATCGCTGTGCAAAGGCCGAAAAGTTCAAAATTTCAAATACCATCTCGGCGCATCACTTTTCATACATTCTCCAACGGAAAAGTGATTTAACGAACAAGTATGTAAGTAAATAAGACACACATTTGTTTACAAGTCACGCAACAGCGAGGTACGGCAAATAACACAGAGAAATCAGAGAATAACTACGTTTCAAGAACACAAAGCCATATAAACACAATCAGCTTCTCACATATCCCAATCAGAGGAGAGGAAAGACACTACCGCTAATGATTGATCATTGAAAAAGTAGCCGGTAAATAGAAGAGAGTCACGGAATGAAAAGAGCGCAAGGCTTTTCAAGGAAACCATTAAAATGAGGAGCGGAAGAGAGAGAGAGAGAGATAGAAAGAGAGAGAGAGAGAAGGAGAGAGAGAAGGAGAGAGAGAGAGAGGGAGAAAGGAAGATTGAGAGAGGGAGAGTGAGAGAGAGAGAGAAAGACAGAGGGAGAAAGAGAGAGATCGCTGAACTCCTTTGTTAAGTTTACCGGAGAGGGATGGGGGGCGAGTAAGTTAGGGAGGAGTTCAAAAAGCCAGCTGAGTTGCGCGCGGACCGAGAAGCTGCTGCTGCTCTCTTTGGCAAATATAAGTGTGACTGTACGGCAGCTTCCTTACAGGTGATGATAATCATAATTTCCATCTCTCTCTCTCTCTCTTTCTCTCTCTCTCTCTTTCTCTCTCTCTCTCTTTCTCTCTCTCTCTCTCTCTCTTTCTCTCTCTCACTTCACCTCTCTCTCTCTCATTCTCTGTTTCTTTTCTCGCCCTCTCTCTCTCTCAACTCTCTCTCTCTCTCTTACATCCACACACTTTCTCTCTCTCTCTCTCTCTCTCTCTTTCTGCGCGCTCCGCCTTCATAACACACTTTCCATTAGCATACCGTCTTGCGAAATCCTGTCTCACTCCAATCAGTGCGTGGATGACAAGGAGTGTAGTGAGGTGAAGCAATAAGAGAGAAAGAGTGTAATGAGGAGAGGGCGAGAGAGAGAAAGAGAGAGAGAGAGAGAGAGAGCGAGCAAGAGAAGAAGATCCGTAGCGTGCCCAAAAAGTGGACCCAAATGAGGGACCACGCACTCGCCGATATGAATCTCTTCTGTCCGGGCACACGTTACAAAGATCGGATCCTAGAGCTATTTATGTCTCTCTCTCTCTCTTTCTATCTACATCTATTACTCTCTTTCTTTTTCTCTCTTTCTCTCTCTCTCTCATTTCTCTGCTGGTCTCACTTCGGCCTCACTACGGTCTCTCGACGAAGAGGGACCAAAGAGAGTGAGAAGATCTCTCAAGTCACAAACCGTTTTGCCCGGCAGCAGCAGCGCCAGCAACGAAGAAGTGTGATAACATCCGCACCGGTATATGACATACCAAAGGGGAAAAAGAAGCTCGAATGTGTTTGTTCGTCCTCCACGCCATAAAGTGATTCGGGTTTTGCTCGAAACAAAATTGTTTTGGCTCCACATTTTTCAAGCTTTTAGCCATTCCCTTTTTCCATTAAATAAATATTGAGAAAGAGTAGTTCATAGTAGAGGGATTCTAGATGAGGAAAAATTGTGTTTAAAAAAAACCTCTTTTCATATTTATGTACATATGTAGCACCCAGATTGAACCAGAGAGAGAGAGAGAGAGAGAGAGAGAGAGAGAGAGAGAGAGAGAGAAAGGGAGAGAGAACAGAGAGAGAGAAAGAGAGAGAGACAGAGACAGAGAGCTTCGGAAATTGCGTTTTCTCACGACATTTCGAATGTGCTTCGAGAATATAATGAAAATGCCCTAAGAACGCGATCAAGACAACATCTTCCAAGAAATGCCGCCGCGAACTCTCAACTTTGCACGTTCCGGAAATGCTAGGACAGCGGGCAAAAAAAGGAAGAAAAAAAATAGAACATAAAGAATAAATTAATCTTCCAGCACCAAGATAATCATCAGAAACGATAGGTTTTTCTTTTGTTTTAAGTCAACAAACAAGTCAATCAAAAAAAGAAGCTATCACATAAACACATCGGTTGGGCTCATCCATGAAGAGGGGAGGGGAGGGGGAGGGGGTGATCCCCCCCCCTTCCGATAACCAGGAAGACACCAGGGAGAGGGTGAACACACTCGGGGTCAGCATGAGCAACAGATTGTACTTTCTACTGTGCAAGCACATATCAGCTGCTCTCCTCCGCTCTCTCTCTCTCTCTCCTTCTCTCTTTCTCTAACCCTCTTAAAATTCCTCTCAGCCGCCTGATCCTGTGCTCATCTCTCGCAATGTGATCACTCCCTTCATTTCATCAGAGACAACAAGTAGGCGAGAGAGGGCAGAGAAAGAGAGAGAGAGAGAAAGAGAGAGAGAAAGAAAGAGAGAGAGCGAGAGAGAGAGAGAGAGAGTGAGAGCAAGGGCGGAAAATGGAGGGCCAAAAAGTAGTGGGAGATGCCTCTGTGACTTTTTGATCTCTTGGCCGCGTACGCCTTTGATGCTTGCATGTTTCCCTCTCTCTGTTTCTCTGTTTCTCTCTTCCTCCCACTCTCTCTCTCTCTCTCTTCCTTTCTCACTCTTTCCTCGGTCCGCTCTCGATTTTCTCGCCAGCCGTGGGTCCAACCATTGCTTCCCTTCAGAGGAACAGAGAAGAGAACAAGGGAGGAAAAAGCCTCCATCATAGCAATTCTAGCTCTCTCTCTCACTCTCACTTTCTCTCGCTAGCTCTCTCTCTCTCACGCTCTCTCACTCTCTTTATCCCTCTTTCTCTCTCTGAGCATTCCATTCTCTAATTCTCTTCATCGTCATCATTATTTTGCTCTCAAATTGGCTCACTTTTATTTCCACATCTAATTCTCTGCGTTGTTTTCTCTGCTCGCTCTGCTCTCTCTGCTCTCTCTCTCTTTCTCTCTCTTTCTCTCTCTCTCTCTTTCTCTCTCTCTCTTTCTCTCTCTCTCCTCTGATTCCGAGATAACAGGTACTATCATTTAACTTTCTCGTCTCACACACACAACTCGCACAGATCCCCCGCCCCTTTTTGCAGATCTTTGATCACTGCTCGTCAGTGGCGTTCAAAATGTTCTATGCGCTATCTCTCTCTCGCACTCTGCACAATCGCTATCACTCTCTCGCTTTCTTTCACACACTCTCTCACTCTCTCACTCTCTCTCTTACCTTCCGATCTCTGCCTCCATTTCGTACTCTTGCTAGAGATATAAGGGACACGCTACAACGACATTTCAATAGCACATTTGAGCAACGATATAGACAATGTATGGTTTCCTGATCTAATGTCGATCAACGGTTTTGCATTGGGGTGAGAGGTGGACAGATGCAAACAGCCAGAAATGTATGGGAAAATTCTACAAATTTGCTCTCTTGGTCTTATCTCTCTCTCTCTCTCTCTCTCTCTCTCTCTTTCTTTCTTTCTCACTCTCTCTCTCACTAATTCCAAGAACAAGTTAAATATTTTTTAAAAAAGGAGGCTGCTGAAGGGAGGGGGATAAAGCATCTGGCCCAAGTATAGCTAGGCTCCACCCTCCGCCCGGGGTCCACATTCTGCTGCACACGCAGGATTGACAATGTGCATTTCTCTAGTCAGGCAAGAATATATGTATATGCAAGCGTATTCGAGAGCCCGGGGACCGTGCAGGGGAGGGGGCCGTCGTGACGTGCGAGCCACAGGTGGAAGCAGAGAGGAAGATATCATGGCGGCTAGAGAGAGAGAGAGAGCAGAGAAAGAGAGTAGCGAGAGAGCAAAGAAAGCAGAGATAAAGGGGAACGCTTCGATAACATTTTTGTTGGTTATTGTACAGTAGAAATGGCGCATCATACGGTAGCACAGAAAAGAAATTTAAAAAAATTATAAAAACATTTGGGGACAATTGCATGTCGGTCTACGGAATCGGAAGAACAATAAGGACTACAGAATGTCTGGAAGAATGACGCGCTTTTAACTGGGCAAAGAGAGAGAGGCGAGAATGACGCTGATTTAGAGCACGTTTAAGAACAAAGAAGAGCCATTTTGGAACGCATGAATATTTTGGCTTTCTATCTCTCTCTCTCAATCTCTCTCTCTCTATCTTTCTCTCTCTCTCTCTCTCTCTCTCTCTTTCACTTTCTCTCTCTCTCTCGCTCTCTCTCTTTCTCAATCTCTCTCTCGCTTTTTATCTCTCTCTTTCTCTTATTATCTCTCTTTCTCTTATACTCCCTCTCTCTTTTTCTCTTACTCCCTCTCTCTCTGTCTCTCTCTCTCCAACTATCATCTTACTCCTCTCTCTCAACCCTGCAATAAAAAATGGCAAAAAACAGAGCGACAAAAATGTGAAAGGGAAATACAAAAAAAGCGAAACCAATTAACTGGTTCCACATTGGTAAGGAAGAAGCGAATGGAGATTGCTCGAGACATTTCAGGTGAGAGCAGCGAAAGGCAGACGACGACGGTGAATAAGGAAGGGATCGTAATTAAGCAGCAGCCGCACCGTAATGGCAGTTGTACCACATGGATGAGAGAGAAAGAGAGAGAGAAAGAGAGAGAGAGAGAGAGAGAGAGAGAGAGAGAGTGAGAAAGAGCGAAGCAGAGAAAGAGAGAGAAAGAGAGAGGAAGAGAAAAGAGAGAGAGTAGAAATGGAGACCGACATTCCGAATGCAGCATGCAAAAAAGGGAATGAAGACGAAAAGGTGAAATGGCAGACAAAGCTTGCGGCGCGAACGACTCGACTTCAATGCAGACTGCACGCGTCCAGACGAAACAAGCAGCAACTTCAATCACTCCAGAGAGAGAGAGAATTCTAATCGGACGATTCACGATTATAATTGTATGAAAGTGGCTGCAACCGTATATACGTATACATACAATACATACAAGTAAGACAATGATCAGGTATAGCCATTTCTAGCGGCGTAGAGGGAGAGAGAGAGAAGGAGAGAGAGAGCGAAAAAGAGAGAGAGAGAGCATAGGAGAGAGAGAGAGAGCGAAGGTAAGAGAGAGAGGGCGAGAGAGAGAGAGAGGGAGAGAGAGGGATAGTGGCTGTTGGCTCGAGCACCAACAACAACTCATTCCATGGGGGCCAACCCCCGACCCCTCCTCTGCCCGCCCCAGCCAAGCCATATGGCTTGCCAAGAACTGGCATCACTTGTACTTGTGATCTTTAGGCGTCTGCATACAATACAAGTGTGCAGATCGCGTTCGAAAAGTTGTTGTAGTGGTGTACCCGGGTTAGAGAGTATGGATGAGAGAGAGAGAGAGAAAAGAGGGAAAGTGAGGTGAACGGGGTCGGCTGTAGATAAAAAAGGAGAAAGCTAGAAATAGAAATAGAACGAATAGAGAGATAGATAAAGTGAGTGAGAGAGCGAAAAAAAGAGAAAGAGAGAGAGATAGAGAAAGAAAGAAAGAGAGAGAGAGAGAGAGAGAGAGAGAGAGAAGAGAAGACAATCATTCTTGACTGTGCGCGAATCGGCGATCAAACGACAGTTCAAACAATGACACGGTCAAAGTATGACGGTGACGGAAAGGCGAGAGAGTGAGAGAGAAGATGAGAAGATGACAGAGAGAAATTAGAGAGTATTAGATAATGAGAGAGAGACAGAGTGACAGAGAGATAAAGAGGCACCAGTTGACTTAGGGCCAAGAACCATCGGTTCTAGATTGAGTAAAAATATAAATGAAGATCTGAGACCGGTCGTTGGGGGGGGGGGAAGACGGAATGGCTCAATTTTGTGCTACACAAATTTGTCAATTTTGTCAGCAGCACATCCTCCCACTCACCGCCGGGGAGTGAATTCGGATCTAGTAGGCGTTGTTGGACAAAGGCGCAAAAAGAAAGGAAAAGATAGTCAAAGTGGAGGGTGGATGAGAAGAGAGGCTATTAGAAAGGGCCCACCAAGTGGCAATAGCCAAAGGTAGAGGGAAAAAAGGAGAAGAGAAACAGGGCACCAAATCATCAGTGCTGTGTTTGGGCCACGAAAGAGAGAGAGAGTGAGAAATGAGGTGCTTAGGGAGGGCAGGCGAACTGAACTCGGATGAGAGAAGAGGAGAGCCACGACGGCAGGGTGCTGATTAGACGGGGATTCTCCATTAATCACTCGGACTTATGTATGACCCCTTCCCCCGGCCGGTAAACTTGGAATACGGTGATATATATTTATTATAATAATGATAATTATTATTGTTATCTTATAAACGTATATATATAACAATAATAATAATAAAATATAATATTATTCTTCAAAGCTAACGGTAAGAAATGCATGCATAGGCACAAATAATAGCTCATCTTCCAGCGCAATCTTCTAGCTTAACCGGCTGCAGCTCACTTTCTCCTTATTGGTGGTCCTAAAAAAACGGCGATGGCAGTTGTAAACTAGCCTGTTTACACAAGGTCACTGTTTGTAAACAACAAATACAGCGAATTTCTAATTAGCGGTTTTGTAAACATCGGATTTGTAAACAACAGATTTGTAAACAACGGACGTGCGCCAAGGATAATATCGACGCAGTTTGGTACCGGGCGAACATGCAAATAGATCGACTGACATAAAAGTGGTCGTTGAGAGGCTTAGTTTGATTCGTGAATAAGATTCCTATCGAAGTGGACTGGACGCGTGTGAGATGTGCACGGAGAGATTGAAAAGGCACAAGACCGTCTTCAAATGCTTCAATTGTAAGCAAAAGATCAGAAATGAGAAGAGAAGGCAAATCGTAAGAGGAAAACGAGGAAGAGAGGCCGAAAGATGAGAGCAGATAAAATAGAAAGTGAAGAAAGAGCGAGAGAGAGAGAGGCTGCCAGAAAATGTATTGTCGAATTTTGGTCCATTAAAATGACATATTAGAAGAAGAAAAAAAACTTTTTTTTTCTTATAAGATCATCGCAACCACTGCCGAGCCTTCTCCAGACGGCCACTGAGACTGGGAGAAAGACGCGCTATTGACGAAGCCTGCTTGAGTAGTCTAAAGTAGTAAAAGCCATCTGAACCCGCCCCTTCCACAAGCTCCACCTCCTTACTCCCCCGGGACTCTTCTCGACTGCTAACACACTCTCTCTCTCTCTCGCTCTCTCTCGCTCTCTCTCGCTCTCTCTCTCTCTCTCTCGCTCTCTTTCGCTATCTCTATATCATTACCGTAGTTCCGCGCTAGGAGTTTGAACGACAAACTTTAATGCTGTAGAGAATGTTGATGATATTCGTGCATATAAATACTTTATGTAATTAAATTCAGTAATATATTATTTAGTAAGTTTTTCACATGATTTATGAGCTATGTGTAGTCTGCATATCGTGAACCCGTCAGAATCAGGAAAGAGAAATGCTGCGGATCATTCTTATTTTTTTCCCTTTTTGGTGTGCTCCGAGGAGATTTGGGAGATGTGCTCGAAAATTATGTCCAATCCACTTCGATACAAATCTAAGTGGACTTTCTCTCTTCCTCTCTCAATCTTTTTCCTTCTCTATCTATATCTTTACTTTCTCTCTCTCTCTCCCTCTCTCTATCTCTTTTTCTCAGTCTCTCTCTCTCTCTTTCTCTATCTCTTCTCGCTCTCACTCTCTCTTTCTCTCTCTATCTCTCTATCTCTCTCTCTCTCTCTCTCTCCTTCTCTCTCTCTCTCTTGCGCACCCGCCATTAAATCGACGTTGCACAAAGTGCCAAATAAGATGGAATTTTATCGATTTATATACATCGCTCATCTCAAAGACCACGACACTAAAATGGAAAAACCAATAAAACATTAATTATCGTATTGTCTTCGGCGAAAAGAAGTTCAACTCCAATTGGGAGGGGGGGGGGACATTCGGCTTTGATATTCCAGAATAGAACTGAACAGATTTCGTAGCGGAATTCTTCAGTCCATTACATTTATCTCCGGCATCCGAAAGGCTACTTTCATTATTTGCTCATCTGCACTGCTACAGCAACGAAGAGAGGAAGTCGCTCTCGGATTCAAACGTGATTTATTGGAGAAATGAAAAGGAACATACATGGCACATCCTGTATATACAGATAATATCTGACACTATGTGGATGAGAGAGAAGAGAGAGAAAGAGAAAGAGAAAGAGAAAGAGAAAGAGAGAGAAAGAGAAAGAGAGAGAGAAAGAGAGAAAGAGACAGAGAAATTGAGAGAGAGAGAGCGAGAGAGAAAGAAAAAGAGAGAAAAAAGATCAAGACCAAGAGAACGTACAAAATCACATGAACAGTTTGCATAATGTTTCTCTCGAAATTATTGCATCCGAAAATTGAGTCAAACATATCGATAAATCAATCAATTCAATTCAATCAACGGAACTAGAAAAACCGTAACTGGTCGGGCAGTAAAGGCAGATTTGCGAGGAAAGAATATGAGCACCTTTTAGAGTAAGTAAAAAAGATAAACCATGGATATATGTTATAAAAACGCTCCTAAACAGATAATTTGCGTTGGAAAAAATCCATTTCTGACACCTTTGACAGTCCTAGCTTTGGAGAGAAAAAAACGTAATTTTGTTTAAAGGAAAAAAATGAAATAATTCAAATATTGACGCAATTGAGTGAGCTTTTCTCTCGCTTTGCGATGTGCACTAAAATAATAATGCTTACGTTCACGGCGCCATTCCTTTCCTTTTCGTCTCTCACAACTGAACAAATATTCGTTCGATAAAGTCGCTGCTTTTTGAAGCGAAATACTCTTTCACTATGAGGAGCCACAACATATCACAAGGAATTAAATCACTTTCAATATCTCGATATAATCTTCTTTTTTTTAAAATCAATTTTCGATAAAAATCAAGAGATCTTGGAGGGAAAGACCAAAATTCAAAAATTTAAAAATCTCTAAAGTATCGCTCTCTTCTCTTCTCTTTATATGGCGAATCAATCATTAAAGAAATCTTGGCGGTAAAGACGAAAATTCAAAAATTCAAATAATCCCTTCTCTTCTCTTCTAGATGGCGAAGAGCGCGAGAAGCATCGCAGCGACGACGCCCATGAGAATGATGGACAGCACGGTCCAGAGGAGCTGCCCGACGCCGGCGCAGCACATCTCTTCGCACGCGGACAACTCGTCCTCTTCGGACGACTCGTCAGGATGACACTGCAAAAAGGGCGTTTGAATTCGCGCCATTTTCTCCGATCTGGGAATTTGAACAGCGCGAGCACAGGAGGAACCCACAAAGAGGTGCATTCAAAAACCATAAGGACTCGCTGAATTTGGATAGATTTTATACATATAATCTTCAAGTTCTCCTAAAAAGACCAGAGAATGTTTATCCTTCATGCTCGGGAGGGCGGTTTTTGTTTACGGAAGCCATGGAAACCGCGCCATTTCCGCCATTTACTCTCTCTTGCCTCTTTGCCTAGTGTTTCTTCGCTTTCTAACCCGTCGACAGCATCAAGATTCGACCGTATTCCTTCTTACGAAGCTACTCATCAGCCTCCAATCGTTTGTGTCACTGCTGTACACACCACCGTAAGCAATATCCACTCTTCGTCGACCATATACATACATCAAGTAATTTCAGCCTTATTTGATGGCAAAACTAGACATGTATTCTAGACGGCATGACGACTAAAAGCTCAACTGAAATGAACATACATACATACGCTTGAGCCAGTATTTGCTGTTGGCGACATCAGTGAGGTGAACTCTATCCATCTACACACATACATATAGCAGGGTCCGTCGTGTTTCGATCGACGGGAGACATGGAAGAGAAGGATGCCCAATGATCACTTGTTCAATGCATGCGCCTTTGCCTTTTCGGTGTATGATTCCATTTGGGCCGAGAAGAGATGAGCGATGTTCAATTTCTGGCCCTTCACTACATCGCAAATGTCACGCACATCTAAGCAAAAATCAAACAATGAGCGGGTCAAAGAGAGAGAGAGAGACTGTAATAGAGAGAGAGAGAGAGAGAGAAAGAGAGAGGTAAAGAGATAGAGGGAACCGTAGAGATAGAAAGATCGATGGAGAAAGATTATGAGTAGAGAGAATAGAGTTTGGAGACTCGGCACCGATTTTTCGGGTTGCGTAGAGGGTTACCGCGAGTATTCCCTATAACTGTGAGTAGAACTCTCTCTATTTCTTCACTCTCTCTCTCTCTCATCACTCCCTCTTTCTCTCTTTCTCTCTCTCTGTTTCCCTCTCTTTTTCTTTCTCTCTCTTTCTCTCTCTGTTTCCCTCTCTCTTCTCTCTCTCTCTTCTCTCTTCTCTTTCTTCTCTTTCTCTCTCTCTCTCTCTCTCGCGGCAGTCAAACCTTGAACCTCGTGCACTTATCCATCCGAGTTCAGCTCCAATGATCAAGAAGCGTTTCAGGTAAAAGAGTACAGGGTAGATTAGTCAATTTTTAAAAATAATTTCGTCACTTTGATCAATGCGTTTTTTTCTTCTTCTCGATATCAATATCAAATATGACGAAATCAGTCCGCCGGTGGGGAACGCTTGGTTAAATCAAGAGAGCGCAAAGAACCACCTGCAAGCTCTTACGCGAGACGGATATACATGCATATTTTATGTCACTTCTAAGATTCCAAAAAAAAAAGAAAAAATTAAAATGAAATGAGATAGCCATCGCCAAAAACCTTGCTCATTCAAAAGGTTCACTCGTCGATATACATACTAGTGCGTTCAGTGACGAAAGGGATCCCCAAAATGAGAGAGAGTAGAGATTGTAATCTCCGCCCGCCGCTCTCGGTGGTAGTTGGAATGAAAGTATATACTCTTTGGAATCCAAGATGGGAATCACATGTGTAACCGCCACTAACTACTGGGCCAGAATGTAAAATGACACGTAATCCATGCGATGCAGCTATGTAGCTTACCAAATTTGCGTTGTGACCACATGAAATCGATTGCTAACCAACCCTAACACGGGAGCCATCGAATTGTAAGCATAACCCTGCGGATTTTGCTCTCCAAGTCGAGAAATGATGATAACCAGTTTTCACTTTTCCCTAAATGGCCCTCGGCGATTTTATATCACAGATTTTAAATTTTATATGATAACGATTTTCAGTATTAGGAAAAACTGGAAATGGTTATCATCATTTCTCGACTTGGATCAAAAAAAAATCCGCCGGGTTATGCTTAGATGGTTCCCTTGTTTGGGTTGGTTAGCTGTCGATTTCATGTGGAAACAACAAGATTGATTGCTATTGGAAATGCAGATCTGGTTAAGACAGGAAATAAAATCGTTTGGGAATTTAAAAAAATAATAATAAATTAATTAATTTTGTTTACTTTTAGAATAGCGACTTACGTGGACTTTCCAGTCAAGAGTAGAAAGACATCGATTTTTGAAATGAATATTTTCGCGCCCTTTTCCCTACCTGGAATGCCGGCAGATAGGCCTGAGGCTGCATGCTGGTGGCGACAGCATTCGTCGTCGGATACGGTGTATAATAGATTGCGGGCGCGCCAGACGAGGCGGCGGCCGCGGCCGGGCATTGAGACGCCGGAATCGCGTACCTTCAAATAAAACCCTTTTTGAATTCCCGCGCGTTTCCTGAGAGTAATTAGCGTAGATAGCTATAATAAAAACACACAATAAAAAATATGTTCCCGTTCCTGAAGAGATTGTACAGGCGAGAAGAATATATACATAGCATCAGTTTTGATTTGTTTTAAGTAGGCTTTGCCTTTTCTCTCATTTTACTTTTCTCTTTTTCTCTCTTTCTGTCCCTACTTCTCTTTCTCACCCTCTCGCGCTCTCTCTCTCTCCCTATCCGTCTAACTCTGTCATCCTCTCTCTCTCTCTCTCTCTCTCTCTTTCTCTCTCTGTCATGTTTCGTACCACATTTGGCCGGAGGCAGAAGAGACGCTGGCGGTCGGCGCCGCCGCATAGCCCATCTGCGGATAGAACATGGCTGCCGGGAGAGCGGCCGCTCCGCCAAAACACGCCCGATCGGACGACTGCCTGTGTAGGGAAGCAGAATTGTTATGATCTAAATTATTTTATAAAAAATATAATTTATAATTATACTAATATAAATTTATGTATATATGTATATTTATTTATAATTTATAGCTTATTAATTGCCAGATAATGGATTACCAAAAAAAAGAAAAAAACATCACTTCAAAGCGATAGAATAAGCCTCAACATGACTAGTTGATTTTCAAGTATTTCTTTGCAAATCTTTGGGAGTCTTCGATTTGCTTCCTTTTTTTTCTTTTAAGTGCTTCTTTCCACTTGAGACACCGTACCTTGTGCTCAATGCTTTGCGTTGGCGTATATTGACTATGTTAGAGTCTATGTAATTTTTGCTAGCCATTTACTCATAATACCTCTTTCATCGTTACCTCCTTCCCTTCTATCCTCCTCTTGGGATTATTGAACGCTACAGTACCACTTTTTCATGTTTCATCCCTCTCATTGTCAAAAGCGTAAAATTCATTCGCTATGTATGATTCATCTAATTACAAATACTTGTCATTATTCGTGATGGTGTCGAGTTTATTGAACAGTGAATAATAATTGCAAAATTATCTAGTCATTCAAGTTAAAGGCCGAGTGGGCCTTTCATGCTTTATGCTTATGTATGCTCTTTTTATTTCATGTCAAGGGTTCAGTGGGTACGTGCCGATGAGGGAAGAAATGTAGGCAGGCAGAGAAAAAGAGGCCAGAAGGAGAGAGCGTTAGGGATGTAGAGAGGACGATGTAGGGAACTGATGAGAGAGCGATGGAGAACGAGCGAGAGGGAGAGAGAGAGAGAGTTAGGGAGAAAGAGAGCGGAAAAGAGAGAGAGAACATAGAGAAAGGTTATGCGCTAGCTACATTATACCGAATGCACTCAACGTGCATACGCGGAAGAGAGCGCAAGAAATCAAGAAGCATGTTAAAGTGTGCATAACTCTGCTCTGAGAGGGATGGAAGACGACGATATCTCCTGACTCAGCTCTCCTTCTCACCTTTGGCCTCTCCGAACACTTCATACAAATAGGAGGGGAGAGGGAGAGCGCTTAGGCTTAAGATACGGTATCAGAGAGTCGGGGGTAGGAGGCAAAAAAGGCTAGAAAGAGAACAAAGCGGAAGTACATACATATGTATAACCAGAAGGAAAGAAGGCTGTTTGAATATAACTGGCGCGAGAAAGCGCGACGTTGGTAGCAGGAATTATATGTGCACATTAGGAATCGCTGCCGGTTTCATACGTTCATTCCTAGAAGAAGTGTGGGGTTGATGAGACATGTCAGCTGCTGTAGCCATGCGATTTCCGTGAATTGGAGAAGAGAGTTCACGAGGAACGTGCTGCTGCTCAATGCTACCGTAGTAATCAGGCGGGATCATGAGGGTCGGAGAGCAAAAATAGAGAGAAACCAATGAAACAGGCTAGACAAATCGTTTCTTTTTTTATTCTAAACACTCTAATAAACGAAGCAAAAAGAAAAGGTGAAAGTTCTCTACTCAATAAGTCGGAATAAAAATAAATACTGACGCTCACGGATTTCCAATGAATAGACGACTCGCATCAGGATACGGTACTTGGAATAAAGCGAAGAATGAGGAAGAGGAAGGGAAATGAGCTTAGAAATTAGAGGATTGGCAATTGGTGCTGATGTCTGTTGGCATTTGTAATCATTTCTTTTTATACATATAGTAACGATTCCGAACATCGGAGCACTTTTTATTCGTCTATGTAGATAAGTTCCTTATAAAAATGTGTGTCTATAATGATGTCTTTAATGATTATTCAAACGTTTTTTCTAGCGAACTTGAAATGTTCGAACAAAAGACGCAAGCTAGAATGATCATGATGCATGCGCGGCAGGTGAAAGGAGTTCTTACAAGCGGGGGCAGACTCATTTGAGCAGCCTCTTTACGTGATTTCAGTGTCTTTTTGCGTGATTTTAGTCAGTTTCACTCCTTGCGACATTTGAGTGCAGTTTTCAGAACACGATTTTAACACTAATAACTGATGTGCATAAGACAGAAAAGCTTGTCAAATCAAGAAAAAAAGTTAGACGACACAAAAAGTGTGCACAAGTTCCTTTTTGTTCTTCTGCACCTTTTTCCTGGAAACTTTCACAGACCAAAATGACAAACTCTCCTCACGACATCACCACGGTTCGTATAACAATCGTAGAACAGATTTTTACTTAAAAGGGGGCAAGGAGATGCATATTTAAAAAAACAAATGTATAACATATAGTATTTACGGCAGTATGTTTTTCCTAATAATTAATTAGTATAAAATTAATAGATTTAGTTTAAAAAAATTTTTAAATATAAAAAAATCACACACTCACCTTCCAATGGTGGCACTCGAGAAGAGTGGGTGCGCTGCCATGAAGGATGGAGATGTCTCGTCCAGCCACTTTGGTTGAGGCTAGCAAAAAGAAATAATTAACTTTTTTTTCATTAATATCTTTTCGTTGCTTGAATGAGAAATAAGCTATAAAAATTAATCTATTTTTGAATTGCCGCCTTCACCCTCTCATTCTCGAATGCTATTTCGCAGGTCGCAGTACAAACCGAAAATAGCACAGGCGTGCAATGAAAGTGCGCAAGGCTGCGGCAATTTGAAATTTCATATACTTCTTCGCTCATCTCAATTCTTTACAAATTGACAGGTTCAAGCAATAAACTTTTTTTTTATTTCTAAGAGGTATTTTCAAAGATGTAACATATTAATCAATATGAAATACTTTATTTAAAGAAAAGCACACACACACAAATTGGAAACATAAAGACAATGGTAACTGAGGGGGTAAAAGAAGTAATATAATTATTCAATTTAAATAGTACCCTTGGCATGGTCTCGTAGCGCATGACTAGTTGCAAGAGATCGATCAATGAGGATCGAGAGCTGATATGGTCTGCGAGGAGGAGGAGAAGCCACCGGGCCGGGTCACAGGGGAGATAAAAGAGAGAGAGAGAGAGAGGGCAAAGGGGATGAGCGCAGAGAGTACGAGGTAGAGTGGACTGGTAAGTTTACGAGATGGAGAGAATAAGAGAAGTGAGAGAGCAAGAGAGAGAGAGGGGGGGAAGAGAGAGAGAGAGAGAAAGAGAGAAAGCTAGGAAGAGAGAGTAAAGAGAGAAGAAAGAAAGGAAAGAAAAGAGAAAGAGAGAGAAAGAGAGAAAAGAGAGAGAAGAAAAAGAAAGAATGAGCACGAAAGGGAAACTGGATAGACACCGAAAAGGCGAAAGCAGCAGGAAGTCGAAAATGCATTATGCACTCTCACCGTTACTGCATTTCCCTTTCTTCTTTTCTACATCTCGGTCTCTTTTATGTTCCTCTCTCTCTCTATCTCTCTCTCTTTCTCTCGCTTTCTCTCTCTCTTTCTCTCGCTTTCTCTCTCTCTTTCTCTCTCTTTCTCTTCCTCCCTCTCGCTCTCTCGATCTCACTCTCTCTCTGCTTTCCACCACATCTCGGGAAACAGGTAAAAATAGTCCATAATTGTTACTTGAAAGAAGCAGCGCGCGTTGTTTTTGGTCCTAGGACTTACAAGAAAGAAAAAGAAGCCCGAGCTCAACCACTCTCTTTACATTTCCCTTTGAGCAGCAGAGGAGAGATATCAGAGATAACATACATTATCGTGATATATCTATATGATTTCCAAGAATTGAGAATGGAGGTGCCCCATGAAACTAGATGTGGTTGTGCATTCCAAGAATTGGTGTTAAGATTCCACAACTCACTCACTGACCAGTGGTCATATTTTATAGTGTATGCACTTCGTGTAGCCTCATGAGCTTCGTGAGATATATACATATTTGCCTCGTCCAGTCAATCATCCCGGCTAAAGCGGTCATTTCTGTACGATTTCTAGGAATTGGTCAAATCTTGCGTCGTGCTATAATCTTTGAAGCGTGGACGATGGAGAGAAAAAAAGGAACAGAGAGATAGAGGAGAGAGAGAGAGAGGGAGAGAGATAGAAACAGGGAGAGAGCAAGAGAGAAAGAGGGAGAGAAAGAGAGAGAGAGAGAAGGAAAGAGAGAGAGAGAGCGACAAGGAAGAGAGAGAGAGAGAGAGCAAGATGCAGAGATGCACTTAATCAGAGATCTCTCACATGAGTGAAAAGTATATACGCTCTGCAAAGACTCCCTTTTTCAGTTGTAGGTACGAATTCTCGGAATGATGAGGGTGTTATGACGAAAAGATTGTGCAGCACCAGACAGCGAGAGTGAGAGAGAGAGACAGAGAAAGAGAGAGCGAGAGAAAGAGAGGCACAGAGGCAAAGAGAGAGAAAGAGAGAAAGAGCCTGCATGCAGAGTCCAAAGTTCTCTATATAATTCAGAAGATTAATCCGCCAGGCAGGATGTTTCATAATCTAACAATACATATATATATATATATATATATATATATATATATATATATATTGTTTATTGCACACTGATTGTTTAAGCAGAAACATATTTAAATGGAATCGTGGTAGGAAAAAAAAAGGACGTCAGTGGCATGATCACTATATGCTAGTGAGAGCAAGACAGAAGAAAAAAAACATTATTAAGGGAAAAGGAAAACAAAATATAGATACAACTAGGGCATGAAATCAACGCATAAGCAGAAATATCTGTTGAGTACAAAACAAGGTGAAGATCATTGCAAGTAAGCATGGAGTATGCATTTAAATTGGTTTGGTGTAACAGAGTTGATAACTGTGGTTGGCAGAGCATTCCAGGGGGTCACTATTCGAGAAACAAAGCAGTTTTTGTGGACATCAGAGTTAAAAACCGGGAGAGCGAGAAGGTGAGGACGTTCAGAAGAGCGAGTGGAATATGGATTTGGCGGGAAAGAGAAGAAAGTGGAGGGAGAGATTGGAGTTCTATCCTTTAGAATTTTAAAGACGACAATGAGATCTGCTTGTTGCCTCCTCGATGAAAGGGTCGGCAGGCCGAAGAGGGTGAGACGCTGCGCGAAAACAAATACGCATGCCTATTTAGAAAATATGAAAAAGACAAAAATCTGCGTTTGCGTCAAAATGAGGGATATTCATTCATAATTTGCAGAGGAAATACGGCATGGAGATAAAAAAAAGATAAAACAAGATAATCAGTATTGAGTAAATGCCATGTCTCAACTGCTTGTCAACCTGTAGTATCTTTCATCTTTCCTACGTAATCTTTTATCTCTGTTCGAGACACTTTTATCTCCTCTCCCGTCCTGTTATGATTTTTAGAAGGAAAAAAATATATCATAAACACGGATTTTTTCCCTCGCGCGTCATTAGGGATATGTCCCATGACGTTACAAATAAAGCAAAACGCGACATGCTTTTAATACATATAAATAGCCATAATCAAAACGTGAATGAAGATTAAAAACATGAGATAAATAACAAATGCAGGAATACGGAAAGCGGCATAGAAAGATCGGTAGAGCGCAAGCAAGGATGAAAAGATTAGAAAAAGCATCATAGTAGCTCAAATAGAAAACACAAACGATAAAACACTCGGCAGCGTTAGGGATTTTTTGTGTCAAACAATTTTATAACCAAACAATTTAGTACAACAATTTAGGATAATTTAGAGACAAAAATACTCAAATAAATTTAAGATGTTATATTTAAATAGATTGTCATAAATATTTTCGTTTTCTCTCGTCCGTTTTCCATACTTTCTTCCTCTCTGCTCTCTCTCTCTCTCTCTCTCACACACACACACTCTTCATTTCTCTCAATTGCTCCTCTTTCCCTTCTTTCTCTCTCTGTCTCTCTCTCTCTCACTCTCTCTCTTCTTTCTCTCTGTCTCTCTCTCTTTCTCTCTCTCTCTCTCTCTCTCTCTTCATTCTATCTCTCTCTCTCCCTCTCTCTCTCTCTCCTTCTTTCTCTCACTTCTCTATCTCTCCAACCTCTCGGGCCAGTCTCGCGGCGGCGGCCAACTTGTGATTGGCGCCGAGGCTGAGATGCCGCTCGAGCCGACTGACGCTGCTGCAGCTCACGCCGATCGAAGAGGATGGCGCACGGCCTTCCGAGGAGTCGCCGCTGGATACTTCCTAGAAGAGAGAGAGAGAGAGAGAGAGAGAGAGAGAAAGAAAAAGAGAGAAAGAGAAAGAGAGAGAGAGAGAAAGATAAAGAAAGAGAGAGACTGGACGCGAGACGAGTAGTGAGGTTTATTATGAAGAAAGAGAGAGTAGTGGAACCGCTTACGAAGCGATACAAAGAAGGAAGTGAAGTGAGTTGGAAGCTTATTAGCTTCATTTAACATAAATTTATGCTAATATTCTAATTATAACAGGTTAATTATAACAGAGCGTGAATCTAAAAATACTTCGTGACAAATGAAAATGTTAATTATAAATAGAAGAGAGAGAAATAACTATTACAAACAAACAACATCGCGTGATAGATTAAGGCTATATCTACCACAGAGAGGCAGAGAAAGACAGAGAGAGACAGAGATAGAGACAAAGAGGAGAAGAAGGGAGGAAAAAGAAGAAGAGAGCAACAGAGAGATAACAGACAGAGAGACGAAGTTTCGAAAAAAAAAAGAGATTGAGGGAGAAGTGGAGGGTTAATTCCGGTTTAAAAGCAGAGCAAGGCACTACAAGAAGGGTTTAATCGAAGGCAACTAAATGAAAATCAATTTTACTTTCTGAAAAGCGAGACAAGTATTTCCCAGCTGAACGTAGAGGTCCATTAGACAAGGTTTAATTTTTTTTGCTTTTCGTCTTGAAAACCGGAAAAAAATCAAATCGACATCATTACTTTGCGTAGGTGTTATATTATGAAAGCAATGAAACAAATTGTTGATGAAAAAATAATGACTCAAAGAAAGAATCAAACGTCTTCGTGTTGATGCCTGAAGCAAGACGAGATCGTCTGGCACTCCCTCTCTCTGCCTGCTGCTCTCTTCTCTCTCTTGTCCTCTTCTCTACCTCTATGCGCTCTCTCGTCGTCGTCTCTGTCCTCTTCTTCTCTGCCTCTCCTCTCCCGCCGTGCTCTCTCGCCTCTTCTCTCCTGCAGAATGCACTCGTATTCTGCGATGAGTGCATCGAGGAGCTGCTGGAGAGCGCGCTCCGCCGCCTCCTCGGCAACGGAGGACTCCACTACTGCGCTCTGCACGGCGGGAAATTCAAAAAATTATATTTGTCTGAAATTTACACATTATCGCAGTAACAGAACTATGTTAGTTTTTTTTCTAAATCTAATCTGTTAATTCGTTCACTCATGAGTAATGCAATTAAAGCGTTAATTCTGCTTTACAATTGAATTAGTTCAGTTCATCGGTTAGTTGTGTTCGGATAAAAAAATGTTTCGAAAATGTGTTCTAATAAAATAAATGAAAAAAGAAAGGAAATGAATAAGGCTAGAATAGTGAAGCTAATGATTGATTGTCTATGCGTGTGTGATGTTAGATGGTTAGAGAAGCCTAACCGATCCTTGTGCCGCCGCGGCGGTGGATGGAGGAGCGACGCGGAGAGCGGACGGATGGACGCCAGAGAGGGCGCCGGCGCCAAGTGCTGCCTCGGCCGCCGCGACCGCGTCTCGCCACGCGGACAGACGGATGCTGCTCGGAGCTGCCGCGGCTGAGTTCTAGAAATAAATAAAAAGGAAATAGAAATCAGAAGGAAAAAAAATAAATTTGAATAGAATACCCTTGTAAAAATGAACATTAAAAAATTTGCTCTGGCTACTTTTAATAATTGTTTTAAGTAGAAATTTCTAGGCTATCACACCGCAGAAAATTGTTTAACAAGATTTTGTTGCTTGCAAGGTATCACAACTGGAATGAAGGAAGAACAAGTGGTGACGCGAGAAATACAACGGTTATTAAGTGAGTGGGGTCGGATTATATTGGACTGATTGTGAGAGATTGTCTACTTTCGCAAGGGCAAAGGGAATAGTGCAGATATCGAAGATATGATACACTTCTTATGTGAGATATCTACATGTACACTAACAGCAAGTAAAATGATGAAAAATTAATGGAACAACAGCTTAAAACACTCTGTTAGCTAATCAGAGTAGCAATTATTAAACAAATCAAATGGTTTTCTTTTTAAATTTATCGACAAATAAAATTACCATTAAACCGATCTTCATGTAGCGCTAGTAAACTTATAAGCAATAATTGATGGAACAATTGTTGAAGGAACTACGCGCAAAATATAGCTATTATTATAAAATATTGTAAATAATAATAAATAATAAATAATAAATAATATTTAATTAATGATTATCACTCTGACCTTCCTGCTGCCTTCTCCTCTCGTCTCTCCTTCTCTTCCTCCTCCTCTTCTCTCCTCCGTCGTCGCTCGCCTCCGAATGGCCTCCTCGACGATGCCGGACGTGATCGCGCGCTCCACCTCCTCTGCCTCTTCTTCCGTCGATAGAGAGCACGGCATTTCCGCCCCAGCAGACACACCAGCTGAGAGAGCTGGTGAGAGACATTTCCGCTCTCTCTCTCTCTCTCTCTCTCTGTGGCTCCATCTCTTTCTCTCGGTCGTTGTCTCTCTCTCTCTGTTTCTCTCTCTCTCTCTCTCTCTCTCTGTCTCTGTCTCTCTCTCTCTTTCTATCTCTCTTACCCTCTCTCAACCATGCTCTCTCGCTTCCTTTCTCTCGCTCTCTCATTTTCTAATAGCTCCCAGAAATTCGGGCATTGCATTGCGAGATGCCGAGGATCTCACAGGCATACAACGGTGACTCCTTTCATTGTTCTCTTTTTCTCTCTAATTCTCTCTCGAGTACTCTCTTCATTCAGCTCTTTCTTAATACTTTTTCTCTCCATCGCGCTTTCTCTCTCTCGCTCTGTCTCTCTCTTTACTCTCTCTCTCTCTCTCTCTCTCTCTCTCTCTCTCGCTCTCTCTTTCTCGCTCTCTCTCTCTCTCTCTTTCTCTCTCTCTCTCTGTCTATCGCTCTCTCGCTCGCGATATCGACTATCGCCTTCGCCCACAAGCGATACAGGATCAGGAAGAAGCTCGGTAAACGAGAAAGAAGGCGAGAGTGAGCTGGATGTAAAAGAGACACAAAGACAGCGGAAGAATATGAGACGGTGTGAGTGAGATCTTGGCGATGAGAAGAAGAGAGAGAGAGAGAGAGAGAGAGAGAGAGAGAGAGCTAGAAAGAGTGAGAGCGAGCTAGAGAGAAAGAGATACAGAGAGAGAGAGAGAAAGATATACAGAGAGAGAGAGAGAGACACAGAGAGAAATAGGCGGCGGAGAGTGGTTTGAAAAAAAATCAAAACGAAAAAAAGAACAACGGTAAACAAACAAGAATGCAGCCGTTCCCCACGCAGAACGGAGGATGAAGATAAATGAAGCGCGACTTGATGATGATTCGTATAGGTGGAGGAATCCGGATAAAAGGGATACGAGAGCGAGAGAGAGAGAGAGAGAGTTAGAAAGGAAGAGAGAGTCAGAGTGAGAGGGAGTGGGAGAGAAAGAGATGGAGAGAGAGAGAGTGAAAGGGAGAGAGAAACGTTCGAGAGAAATATAGTGAAGGCAAAAGAAAAGAGAAAGCCAGAGAGATAGTGAGAGAAAGAAAGAGGGAGAGAGAGAGCGAGAGAAAAAGTAAGAGGAAGAGGAAGAGAGAGAGAGAGAGAGAGAGAGAGAGAGCATAGAGATAATCATAAGAATTGAAAATGTTCTCTTTTGACGAAACATGATGATGTTGCTCTTCCAGGCGGAATGCATGAGGGAAGAGATTTCTCAATGGAATGAACACTCGAAAGAACCTCGGATATGCCCTCAAAAAGGCGCTGGCTTAGGAGGGACGAGACGAGAGAAGAGCGGTCATGTTAGAGGAAGAAGAGAGAGAGAGAGAGAGAGAGAGAGAAAGAGAGAGAGAGAGAGGGAGAGAGTGAGAAAGAGAGATAGTGAGAAAGAGTGAGAGGGAGAGAGAGATGGAGGGAGAGAGAGTGAGAAAGAGAGATAGTGAGAAAGAGTGAGAGGGAGAGAGAGATGGAGAGAGAGGGAGTGGGAGAGAGAGTGGATAAAGGGAGAGAAGTCAGAGATATAAGAATATGGGAGAAAGTATGAACCGAGATCAAGGATTGTGCAGAGCCTACCCCCCTCAAGCAATT
Source organism: Allodiplogaster sudhausi (assembly GCA_945643635.1). Classification (NCBI taxonomy): domain Eukaryota; kingdom Metazoa; phylum Nematoda; class Chromadorea; order Rhabditida; family Diplogasteridae; genus Allodiplogaster; species Allodiplogaster sudhausi. The sequence continues at coordinate 2,412,544 of CALZFC010000356.1, forward strand.
CGCAGCACACTCTGGAAAAGGAATCCGAGACTCTTATAACTCCGCCATCAAAGGAGGTCAGGGGGGGGCCGTCTTGACATTTTTTTAGCCGGTTTTATCAGGACCTGGCTATTTCCGAGGCATTCTTCTTCATTACAGACAGGGATGTGAGATTGCTGAGAGAGAGCGATTGAGAGGATAAGAGATAGAGGCATAGAGGAATAGAGAGAGAGAGAGAAAGAAAGGGTGAGAGGGGGGAGAGACAGTTCGATTGTTCGAAATTGTATGAAAAATATATTGCCTATAAAAAAATATCCTTGAACATTTACAATCTTTTCATTTACTTTAAAGACATGATCCTCGTCTGTATTTCGGGCATCGCTGATAAGATAGAGATCGAAACGTCGTTGCAGAGAATTCGTCAAGGACACATCGAAATTCCTTGTGCATTAACATGTTCATGTGATGATGCGTGACTATGCCTACACTTTTTATAGCTTTTTCCCTTTACCCCTCATCTCCCTTTCTCTCTCTTTTTTCTCTCTCCCCCCCCCTCTCTCTCTCTCTCTCTCTCTTTCTCTCTCGCCTCTCACTCATCTATCTCTCGCCCTCTAACCTCTCTTGTTCTCTCTCCCACGCGCCCTCTCTCTCATCTATCTCTCGCCCTCTAACCTCTCTTTTCCCTTTATCTCTCGCTCTCAATCCTCTCTTTTTCTCTTTCCCTCCCTATCTTTTGTTTGCCTTCAATGACGGAAGGCAAGCGCCTCAGGATGTCGGAGAGTTCGGAGGCGTTGAACAAACCGCATAACTTCTTCAGGGGATTGAACTGGAAGAGGTTCTTGGGGGATGGCGTACCATCATAAAGCACCTCCTAAGGGACGAATACCGTTTACCGTAGTAAATTCACTAAATACATATGTATGTACATATTATATTGGCATCCAGCACACGCATTTGCACTTCTTTTACATTCATTAGAAAACGTCAATCATGCTTCGTTACCATATCAGCTAACATAAGCTGCTCGCGACGGAACAACTCAAGTTTCATTGTCTTTATCCATTAGACAACGTCTTTAACCACTACAAAATTCAAAATTTCTAATATGTAGAATTTTAATGAGAGAGAGAGAGAGCACGAGAGAAACACTAAACAATCGTGGCCATTGAGGCAACAATCAGAGAAATATTTCTCGATTAAATTTCGCAAAGCATCAAACAGAATGGGGAGGAATCAGGAAATTCATACGCTCAAAAATTCCCCCAATCTAACAGTGCCAATGACTGAGGATATTAACAGTTATTATGTAGTGAACGACAATTTTGGTTCAATTCTCTCAATAAAGCCCTGATTCCTCTTCTTTTTTCTTTTTGAATTGCGACTTTGAAACAAATCATATAAAATAGTTTTACTGATAGAATAATTTGGGGGGGGGCTGCAGTGAAGGTTTAGCGCGCGATCACGTCCGGAGGAGGCCATTCGGAGGAGAGCGACGAGGGAGGAGAGGGAAGGGGAGGAAGAGGAGTGAATAGAGGTGAAGGCGGCAGGAAGGTCAGATTTGACCCCTCCATCAACATCGCCTAGACCTATGAGAGGGAGTGGGCGGCGCGAGTGGAGGCGCCCTTGCCACGGCGAGGGGAGGAGGCGCGAGGGGAGGAGGCGCGAGGGGAGGAGGCGCGAGGGGAGGAGGCGCGAGGGGAGGAGGCGCGAGGGGAGGAGGCGCGAGGGGAGGAGGCGCGAGGGGAGGAGGCGCGAGGGGAGGAGGCGCGAGAGGAGTCGGAATGAGAGGAGAGAGAGCCGTTGCGACACCAAATTTCTCCGGGCACTGTCGAGAGTGGATTTGTTTTTTCTTTGATGTTAGTATAATTTCAATTCATTCTTAAATCAGGCAGCAAAGGATTTTAGACAAACTCGAAATAGCGCAGCGGTTATGAAATATTTTTGAAAAATGACACATAACGAAGTTTTGATTATGTAGAGAAAATAATATCTCATTTTTCAAATTAGAAAATTAGCTAACGGTTGATGAAGAAGAAGCGGTTAGAAGAAGAGAAAGAAGACGGTGCGGAAGGAGGAGAAGTGACGTCGCTTTTGTTGTAGGAGGCAGACCTTAAGAAGTGATTGATTTTTTTTAGCCGATCGAATTAACATTATATGCTCTTTCTTGCTGCCGATGAAGTATAACAATAATAATACGAGAATTGCTCTCTCAAGCTATTCCCTCCATGAAAGGTAGGAAATTGCAGTTTTGATGAAACGAACGAGTCTGCTTTCTACTTCGGCGACTCCGTGTTGGTGGCCGCCGACTTCTGGCTCTTTGCCTTCTTCAGGATGGCACTCGAAGAATTGTCCCTGAAAATGTGTGTGTGTGTGTGTTTTTTTTCCAAAACATAACCAATTCAATAAATTAAACGAAACATTCCTCACCGTCCACTCTCGTCTGAGGCACCATTCTTGCTGCCAGTCGACCTGAGTTGCATTACATTTGGCTAATTTTTATTTATCAACCATAAACATCAATCCGAATAAAAATTTATTTAATAAAAAAAGAAGCTCCCAGCTGCGAAATACAATTCAAAATGTTACCCCGCTGAGCCTCCACTCTTCTTTGCATTCGACGACCTCAAGAGCCAAGATTAATGAACAATGGTTTTTTTGTTCGTGTAAAAGTTGATTGAAGAAAACAATCAACTCGAAAAAGATTATATTCATGTACGATGGGAAATTTGACACAAATATTCAAAAGCAAAATTTGGAAGCTTCAATTTTTCATTACTCATCTATGACTCCTCGTCATTTATCGAATTTTTCTTTGTATAAAAACACAATATTGAAAATTTCGCACTTCGTCCTACATGTTTTTAACTAAATACTAATGCCATCCGGATCTCTTTAAAATTAAGTGGCCCTATGATACCTAAATATAGAAACAAGTTCAAAATGGTTTCCGCACTTCTTTGCATCGTCGCTCTTCTTGCTCTTCATCCTTTTCTGATTCTTGCTGAAATAGAAGCAAGTAGTGAATATTTAACTTTTTGTTGAATGGAAATATCATAAGCATTTTTTTGTTTAGGACAAAAATATACCACTTTTTCCGCGCCACAATATTGGAGTTCTTCTTTTCCTCAGCTGCTGAAAAGGAACTTATAATTTTTAATTCAATATTTCACTTAAACAACTTCTTACTAAGTGAACCAGATGATATTTTTCTGAATATAGTTTTTGATTTTTATTATTTAGGCCTTAATTTGTAACTTTTTTTGTTAACTAACGTGTAAGCGGAAGCTCGCATTGCTCGCTCAACGGTTTGCTCATGTTGAGTCGGTTGACGATTTAGCAGATAGACGGGCAAAGTGAGAGAAGAACAATTGGGGTCCACAACTGCAGAGGCGCAGGAGAATCCACCAGTCGTAATGGAAGTTGATGAGATGAATGAGCATGAGCCGCTTTTATACAACTATTAGCATTTGCATCTGATAAAGGTTTTTTTTCTTCTTCAGAAATGTCACATCTGCTTGTTCTATGCATCATTCTCAATTTTCTTATTACATATTCCTATGAGCAAACTTTGAAATGATATTTCCATGTTATCAGAAATTTGCTTCGGACTTGTTCGTAAAGTGGGACATTGCTATCTACATACATATATTCCAATAATCTTCACGTTTTTTTTTCTTTACGCACATCAGTTCATTAGTCGCATTCATTCCAGAATATCAGTTTAAATAAGATTGCACTATGCTATTACGAAAGGAGTCATAAAGTACAGACCAATACAATCCTACTACAAAGGATATTTGTAAAAAAAATTTTTTGCTAATTCAAAATTAGCATTTTTTTTTATTCGAATTATTGGTTTTCTAATAAAGTATCACAGTGGCCAAAACTGAGTTTTGGCGGGAAATTTAAGGCTGCTCTGCAATTTTCACCCATCGCGCTTTGGACATGCTTCGTTTCATTGTTTACAATTTTGCTCAATGGACACCTCGAACGGTGACGGAATCGAGTTCTTCGAGATCCCGAAAGTCACCCAGGTTCAAATTGAAAAGAAAAACAAGAACTCGTGACGAACGAGGCCAACGGACAACAAGAGTTCAACCTCAAGGACCTCATCAGTCGGAAGAGGACATTCAACCTCGAACGCTTTCAATAACGAGCACGTCCGTGAATGTATAATTAAAAAGAGTTCTATTATCATTTTTAATCCTTGAATTAACATATTGTTTGAACTTATATTAACTTTGATAAAGATATATATATATATATATATATATTATAATATTTCTCTTTTCTTTGGTACATACATGCAAATGTACATGTATACATACGTACATACATACATACATCGAAAAGTAATCCGTGTTTTAGCCACTGGCAGGAAAACTTCGAGTAATGACGCTCCGTACGCGCACAAGGCGCTTCAGAATGAAATATAATCATTGAGGGAAAAGGTTTTAAGAAAAAAATACGAAAGAGAGCAGAGAAAAGGAAAATAATGATGGAGAGAGATAGAGAGGCGCAGAGATCTTATGCACGAAACCATAATAATTTCTTCTTCGATGGCTCAAGAATTCCCATAATATGACAATTCGCAAAACATTTCACAAATATAATATTCTTTCTCGTTCTCTCCAGCTCGATTCATCCTAATTTAATGCCGGACGCAAGTCGGGCAGGAAGAGAGAGAGAGAAAGAGAGAGAGAGAAAGAGAGAGAGAGAGAGAGAGAGAGAGAGAGAGAAAGAGAGAGAGAAAGAGAGAGAGAGAGAGAAAGAAAGAGAAAGAGAGAGAGAAAAAGAGAGAGAGAGAATCAGCGAGAGAGAGAGAGAGAGAGAGAGAGAGAGTGCAAAGAAGTAGAGAGAAGAAATGGACCATCGGCATATAGAGAGCAATAAGAGATGAAGAGACATGCAAGAGATAGGCGTGGAGGTAGAGAGAGACCAGAGAGAGAGAGAGAGAAAGAGTCCGCGTAAGAAATGCCGAATGTGACCCGGCTCTGAGTGATGGGACTTACAATTAGGACGGCAGTTTAAAAGAGAGAAGAGGAGAGAACGAGATTGTGAGAGAGGAGAGAGAGGGGAGAAAGAGTATCATTTTCTATTAATGCCAACATTTTTGAGGAACTTTTAGGCAATGTTTCACAGCATGGTGTTCAAAGTCAATTAGGTTTTTTCTTATTAATAATTTTTAATCTTAATAAAAAATATGCTATTTATTCCTCAACTAGCATCTTAAGAAAAAAGCGCATGTTCCAATTCTTTGTTACCTTGCCCAGGAAAGCGGATCCTCTCCATGAAAGACGACGCTGTCCTCGCCCGTCCATGGAAGGGCCAGCTCGCTCAAGAAAGCCATCATAGACGAAGTTATCGCCAAGGTACATCGCTCCGAAGCTCTCGTTCGTCATTGATTCTCATCTTTGACTCAAAATTCATTATAGATGGCGGACTCCGAGATCGAGAAGCTAGACTGGGAGCACGAGAGACTGAGATGGGAGAGACGGGAGTATGCGCGTCATCCTCAAGAGAGTCGAAGAGGAAGAGTCCACGTTCACGACACGGAATGACGTCATCGAGGGGGGCATTGAGGCGCGCAACTCCGAAAAGTCCGAGAAATGAGGAGCGATCACCGATCTTACTCCGGTCTGCCAACGCGAGAGCAGGAGCAGCTCACCATATACAGTGAGAGCGCGTGAAGGATCTGTGCGAGACCAAGAACGACACGACTCGAGGATAGAATCATCGTCAAACTACAGGCGGCACTTGAGCCGAAAGACGCGTTGGATGTCAGCCAGACTCACTCGCGAAAGCCAATTGTGCGTGAGATCACCTTGTACTGGCACATAAGGGCGAGAGACGAAATCTCATCCGAAATCACTCGAACGGCAGGAAACAACACAGTGAGGCCCTCTTCTACACCGGTTCCCTACTTTCTCTTTCCATTCCTCTCAGTCAGGCCCTAACTCTCTCATGTCAGTCTCTCCTCTCTCCCTAGTGTCAAAATTCTTTTTAATTCTCTTTTTTTTTGTTCCCGTTCCCTTTCTACAGCGCTCCGGAGATGTTTTTGTGTGCGTGTGCTTAAGAGTAGACATTAGGACACATTTTTATGTTTATTTTTTTTTAGTAAGATGACTGAGGGACCAGTCATAATTAGTAGGGGGGATGTTTCGTGGCCGGGGAGAGGAACAGCCCCGCCCGCAAGGGGGTGAGGCTGCTCCGAGCGCTTGCCAGCCACAGCGTTGAGAGGGAGCCACTGGACCAATCATTAAACAAAGGTGAAAATGGCATGAACTTGAAAAAAAAAGTAATATGAGAAGGTATCAGAAAGCGATTAATCGATTTCTATACTGCCAAGAAAAAATATAAAAAAATTAAATAGTCATAAAAACAAACCCAAGGAACAGTTACTAACCATAAATAAAAACTCTATATAGTTATTTTAAAAAAAAACTAAAATTACTATAAATTACGCATCGGAAGCGAGTTGCCTGCTGACGAGGCAGTAGTAGAGGCCCTTCTGATCTTCCATCAATTCCGCATGGGAGCCAAGCTCAAATTGAATATTTATGCAAAGTATAGAAGAGCGCCGGAAAGGCCCAAATCGGCTCTGCATAATAGACGGTATTATGTATGAAACCCTGGTTTACTCTCTCTCCCTCTGTCTCAATCTCTCCTCTCTCTCGCTCTCTTTCTCTCTATCCTCTCTCTCTCGCTCTCTCTTTTCTCTGTCTCTCTCCCACTCTCTATCTCTTCTCTCTCTCTCTCTCGTTCTGTCGCTTTATTCCTCTCTCTCACTCTCTCTCTCTCTCTCTCTTTCCCTCTCTCCATCTCTCTTTCTCTAACCTGAACAACAGTTCCCTTGTTGATGACTGCAATTCGGTCTGCCTTCTCAATCGTCGACAGTCGATGGGCGATTACCAGTACAGTTCGCTCGTGAGTACATCTGGAAATAAGAAAGCAGTTTAGTAGTTGGTAGTTGAAGAGACGAGGAGGGACAGAGCGAGAGAGAGAGAGAGAGAGAGAGAGAGAGAGAGAGCGAGAGAGAGAGAGAGGAGAGAAAGAGAGAGCTGATAGCTGACTGATTGATTGCCTCCTGCACGAGATTCTCGCTCTCAGCATCGAGTGCGCTGGTCGCCTCGTCCAGAATCAGCACGGCCGGCTTGCGGAGGAGAGCGCGCGCAATCGCGATTCGCTGCTTTTGGCCTCCTGCCAAGAATTCAATCAATATCAATCAAAGATTACGAAAGTAAGCAAAAAATTCATAGAATCCTATTCGTGATCAATTTCATTGTGCGACAATCACTAGCATGGAATAGAGCGGCATACCGTGTTAAAGCAGCAATACCTGCCGTTAAAAATACTGGAAAAAGATAGATAATAATAATAATCATAATAATAATAATTATTATTATTATTATAATTATTATTATTATTATGATAATAATAATAATAATAATAATAATAATAATAATAATAATAATAATACATCTTCATATACTAACTGACCACTCATCTGGACGCCCTTCTCTCCACAGTTGCTGTCGTAGCCCTTCTCCAGCTCCATCACAAAGTTGTGCACGTTCGCTGCTTTGGCGGCCTATAAAGGAGTCGGCAATATTGACTATTCCTCATTTTGCGAAAATATGTGACGAAAAATAATGGCAAAAACAAATTCCATTATTTCGAAACCAATTGACGATAAAATGCAATACCACATCTATTTTACTTCAAAACGATAAGGAAAATTGAAAAAAATATTATTTCCAAAAGAAAGCTCTTGTAATTTGATTGGAGCTTCAGAAAGGATTGTCTTAAACAGATAGATATTACCTCAATGATGTCATCCTCCGTCGCCCACTCGCATCCATAAGCAATGTTGGATCGGACTGAGCCGTCGTAGAGGATCGGCTCTTGGGCCACCAGTGCGATCTGGAATATAGAAAAGAGTCTTTGAATACTGATTCCTTTTTCATGTTCAAATTGTAGCTTAGACAAGGTGAATAAAAAAATTATATAAAATTTTACATTTTTTTAAATGCGATCTGGAATAGAGACAGGAGTCTTTGATCATTGATTCATCTGAATTCCAGCTTACAATTAGACAAGGAGTATAATAATAATAATATCCAAAAAAAATTTATTTTCTCACTCTTGAGAATGTAAAGAAAAACTTACTCAAGCGTCAAAAATGATGATGTTGGATTTAACTTTAACCTATCACAAAGAAACATTTAATGTTCCATCTAATTGTAGAATTAATTCCCTTTCACAAATTCTAGGAAATATTTTCCCTTCGTGATCTTTGATCTATGATCTATGATCTCTGACCTTCTGGTGATAGTAGGCGTGGTCAAAGTAGGCGATGGGCACTCCGTCCAGCGTAATCTCCCCTTGTTCCGGCTCGTAAAAGTGTTCGAAGAGGGAGACAATTGATGACTTTCCTCCTCCGCTCGGACCCACCAGCGCCAGAGTTTCGCCGGGGCGGATGTGCAGAGTTAAGCCCTACGGTGAGTAAATTTAAAATAAAGAAGTGTATTCTAAAAAAAAGTAGAATATGTCTTAAACGCACTGTACAATTTCTGTTAATGAATATGTTTTCTATTCAGCGGAAAAAAAATTATTAAAACAATAACAAAAAAAGTCACATAAAATGGACGTGTTGAAACTTAAAGTAACTCCATTTAATCTGGATGCCAGCTTTCTGAAAAGAGAACCAACGTTGAGCACTGGATTCTTCGGCCTGGACGGGTAGGTGAAGTGAACGTTCTCCATTTTCAGCTCTCCTTGTACAGGGCGGCGGTCCTTGGAGAGCATGGATATTTAGTGAAAATAAAAGTAGTAGTCTTTCCATGAGTATTTTTGAATTTATTCGTAAAAAAAACATTACATAAAAAAAACGATAATCGTCAACCTGTCCGTCGTTTGGAATCTTCGGAAGACGTCGCATGTATTCGAAGACCTTCCGCGAAGCTCCGACACTTGACATCAAGCCCGTGAAGACATAGCCAATGCTCTAAAAGTACAATTAATATAGCAAACATTTACAAGAAAACTAATGGCTGAATCAATCATTACTAATGAATAATTAATGCCAAAACTTGAATGAAAATGGCCTTACATAAAGATTCTCTCCGAGCTGCATTTGGTAGAGAAGAAACTTAAAGAAATCCTCAGAAGACATGGCCCCTGAATTACGGTTTTTGTAAAACGCTATTTAAAAAAATATGCACATCAACTTAAAAAGGGAAATTACAGAAACTGGTGCTCTCTTCAAATTCTGTATCGTGTCTGTCTTTCTCATCCTTCTCTCTCTCATTCTTCAGTACTCTTTCTTTCTCTCTCCCTCCCTTATTTCGTCCAATAGTAAGGAATCATCACCGTCAATAACAAGAGTTCCGCCGTAGAGAAGAACACCAACAAGAGCCATCCCTCTCCCCTCCTCTCCTTCCCCTTTCCATGCTCAGTGAAACGTCCTCACCATCAATGATAAGATGACCTCCGTAGAGAAGAACAGCAACCAGGATGACGCTGTTGGTGAATTCGTTGACAAAGGTGTTGCCAACGTAAGCAATGGCACGCCTTTTTGCAACTGCCAGAGTGCTGTCCAGCATTGTCTGCAATACGGTAGAATATCTTTTATCTTTTTCTAGACAACATTATTTTACTTTACTCACATTACTTTACTTCATAGCTCTCACATATGATAGAATTTGTTTCCCCTTTTTAAAAGATTAATTGTTCTACTTTATTAACATTACTTTACTTTATAGCTTTAGCCACCGTTACAATATATATGTATACAATAAGTTAATCCTCAATAAACAGTAGAGTCATGTCAATGAATGGTTTAATTTTTAAAAACTGTATTTCATGTTTGAAACACATAACTCACCTCAAACCGAGCAGATTCTTTTTTCTCGCACGCAAAAGAGCGAACGGTTCGCATCGTTGAGAGAACCTTTAATCGAATAAAAAAAACCATGCATATCCTGAGAACTTGTTCTAATGGATACATCGTATTAAATCTTGACAAATGCAACCAAAATCTCCAAACCTCCTCTGCTGTATGGTTCGCCATTGCAATGGTTGATTGAAGTTTCTCGTAGAGTTTCTAAAAAAAACGTAAATATACGCAAATAAAGTTGCTAACTTTTATTACTTCAACAGATTTTCTATGTTCATCCTACTGTAAAACATAAACACCAATGAATATTTTTTGAAAAAACGACTTTTAAAAAGACAACAATAAAAAAAATTAAACCCACATCGAAGAAGACACCGTACACTTTCGTAATGTACGCAATCGGGGGGATGGCAATGAAGGTGACCAGAGTGAGTCGCCACGAGAGGGTGAACATGAAGCCGAGCGAGCCAATCTTTCGAATGAAGAGTTTAAATGGGGCCAGTCAATATCTGTTTAGTCGAAGTAATTGCAAATGGCCATTCAAAACTTGTTTAGTCCAGATAAGTAGAAATAAAGTAAACAAGTAGAACACACGCACCAGCATGATTCCGTTGCGCAAGAAAATGTTGAGATCGCCTCCGATGGAGCCAGCGATGGTCTGGCAATCCGACGTCAAACGAGAAACGATAACTCCTGTCAAATATAATGAGAAATACATATTTTTTTTCAATTAAAAAAAAATAATTAAATCGTCCTATAGAAAAAGAAGAAAAAGCAATAATATGTATGATAAAGTAAAGATGCTCGTAAAATTTGGCAATATTGTTTTATAATTGGTCTAACGATAGAAAACAGACTGTGATATGGGTAAAATAAAATAAAATATTAAAAGAATACCTGTCTTGGTGGCATCGAAGAAGGCAATGTCCTGCTTGACAAGAGAGCGGAAGAGATCGAGGCGGACACTGCGTGAGACGAGTGCAGTCGCGTAGTCAAATGAACCGCCTCGTAAGCCACCGAAGACGCTACTGTAAAAACAGAAAATAAATATAAAGAAAAATAAATAAAAATAAAAGTGAAAAAAAATAAAACAAATTTCTCATTTTTCTACATCTCCCTTCACAATAAGCCTAATACCAAATAGCAATAAAAGATATATTTAATATAATAGTTACTATAGGCATCAATATTAGGGCCAGAAGTCAAGAAATGATTGTAGCCACAGTAGCCAGGACAATGGCGACAAAGGCAAAGAGAAGAAGTCCTCGAACCTGACAAAGGCAAGTGCAGATAGGATAAGAGTGGAGCGGACGAGAGGGCCGTATCCCTTTGAGTGGACAATGTTATCCACGATTGTGCCCGTGTAGTAGGGAATGAAGATGCGCACTGGAAATAAATGCTATTCTTAAAAAAAAGGCTGTGTCGAAAGACCTTAAAAGCAACCGTAATTCTCAACAAAATAATAAGAAGACGATAGAGTAAAGTGCGGTAGATTTTAGTCTGCTGGACAGCTTCTTTAATTTTAAATGTTTTTTTCTCTCAATATTTAAAACTATTTTCTTTCAATGTTACTTACCTTAACAAACAATTTCTATTGAATAGCAAATATTTAATTTAAAAAAATCAAAAGCAGCACACTAGAGCAAACCTCCAGAGTATAGAAACAGGAAGAAGAAGCCACTACCGAACCACGGCCAGTGCGCGAAGCAGTAAGCGATCAGTCTCGCTACATGACGATATGTTGACAAGTGCTCTACCTGGAAGAAGAGTGAATTCTTGTTGTGGCCATGAATCAGGAACAGAACACAACTATGCAAAAATACACTTTGTGGAAGAATAGCATACTTCTTCTCCTCTACTGAAATATAAAACAAAGCGCGGGAAATGCATTTCCCTATTCTTTAAATCCTTCTTATTTCACTTATTATTAGCGTGTGCATCACAGATATATTCAAGAGATATATTAAAGAAAGAATTTCAATTTCTGGATATGAAAGCTGAATAATACTAAAATCCTTTAAAAAAATGAAAATCGTACCTTATCCAGAATCCCTTGTTCTTCATCATTAGCAGAGGCTGAGCCATCGGCAACAGGAGTTGAGGTGGTGCAATTATCAGCGCCTCCCTCTCCTTCGGTAGCTTCTTCTCCTTCGTTGAAGAATCTCTCGTAGTTGATTGGAGTCGCGGAGAGAGTGAGATACCAGAGGAGGCAGAAGAGAATGCAGGCAACGAAGGACCACGCGAACAGGAACCAGAGACCGAAGAAGGCGAGCTGTTCGGGATGCTCGGCAAAGGCCAGCAACTTCACAATCGTGAAGGAGAACGTCAAGATCGAGAAGCCCAGGCACGGCAGGTTCAGGGACTGCAAACATTTTAAATCGTTATCTAAATGAATTCGACCATATTTAGAGTTCAGAGAACAAATCTAGTAAAATATGGGCAAACAAGTCGGTTGCTACTTGTTGTTATTTCCATTGCAAACTAAGAAGGAAATTCAAGAAATTCATAGTGGGATATGACCAAAATTCAATTAACAAAAAAAACAAAATGACATCAACCAAATATTAAAAACCTGGACAATCTTCTCACGGTCGAACGCTATCAAGAGACTCGCGACGATCACAGAAAGGATGCGGATGAGAAAGAGGACAATGAAGTCGAAGGGACTTCGCAAGAAGCTGTAGCCATCCAGGAGAAGCAGATTGTGCACGATCAGATCAGCGCTGGAATAAGAGAAAGACATTCGAATCTCTTAACACGCTTTTATACAAGTTGTTATTTCAAATTCTTAATGCTGGCATAAAAAACCCCTCCCCCTCTAACAATATGAAAATGTCTAGAAATTCAAACACCCAGGTCCCCCAAGTAGCCCCGTTAGCCTTCTAATTCATTACATCCGAAAGGCTTGAAAAGCATGCTTCCTCTCACGGAGGGAAAAAAGGGTGGTCCGAACCGGACTACCCACCCAGTTTTTTGGGACCCGAAAATTTAAATTTCTGGCTTACCCATCTTATTTTCTTTACAGTTTTGGCTTACCCACCCTAATTTTCGAGACTTTCAGAGGTCTTACCTATCCACTTTTGTTGGACCCTCGGACCCCCTTTTTTCCTGCTCTCACAAAAAAAGGAAAAAAAAGTCCAACAGCTGGGAACTCGACCGTGCCTTGTATTCCGTGGTGCATCTACAAAGCACCATAGTTACGGCTAAATCTTGTAGTTCATTGCCAGTATCGTTCTTCATCTGTCCACAGAAACTGCTCCTTTCTTCTTCTTTTTTTCCCCACCAAGGAATCCAAGGAGCGGAAACGAGCGAAGGAGGGAAAGGGTTAGGAAAACAGAGAAGGTCGCGCGAACGCTGCATAGACAGAGAGAAGAGAGAGAGAGGAGAGAGAAAGACAGAGAGAGACAGATAGAGTGCGAGAGAGAGAAAGCGAGAGAGAGAGAGAGAGAGAGTGAGCGAACGAGAGAGAAAGAGATAGATAGAGAGAGAGAGTGAGAAAGACAGAACATCGTCACAATTAAACTTGTCTCGAGCTTACGACAGTAGGGAAGAGAAAGATAAGGTAGAAGAGACAAAGTGAAGCAAGAGAAGGAGAGAAATTCACGGTGATCAAAGATAACGTGGGAGTACACCCACGTTTTCTTAATCCTTGATCACCGTGAATCACGACTGTTACGAAATTCGGATGACAATTCGAAATTAGCTAAAGATTTCGAAATCAATTAATATATAATAGTGGTCAAAATTGAACTATTTGGAAGATTAGAGACATATCGAGAAGGCTAAAGTGGGTTTGAACTCAGGGTCAGTGAGTTTACTTTAAACAAAACCATGAAAACCTGATGTTCCCTGACTTGAATTTGAAATGAGGCGAGAAGAAGGCAAGTGAGATGATGTTGACAAAGGCATCGGCAGCGAGGAAGAGACCGACGAGGCCGACCCGTGGAAGAGGCATCTCAATCAACAGCCACCTCGGCTGGCAGTTGGATGGCTGAGAGGACGGGCAGGTGTCACGCCAGGTCCACTTGGAGGGTGAGTCACCTAGAACCAGCGAGAAAGAGGAGAGGGAAAAGAGACCTAGAAAGAGAAAGAGAAAGAAAGAGAGGAAAAAAGTGGGGCAGAGAGATAAGGAGAAAGAAAGAGAGAACAGACGCATCAGAGCAAAAAAGGGCGGTGCTACCTTAGTTGGGGAGTCAAAAAAAAATTTTTTTTTTCAAATCGACACCAAATCGTGCACAGGGGGTTTTCGGCCATGAGGAAGACGAATATTATGTTCATTTTGTATTATTTTGTTATTTAACAAAGTAACAGTAAGGAATGTAAAACACGAGAAAAAGCGACTGGTGTGCACTTAAAATATGTTTCCACTAGTCGCTTTTTCTACGTCTACTTGTTGTTATTTCATAAGATGGAAATTCTTCTTGGGATCGGTCCAAAATTCATTTAACGAAAAAAAAGTTCGCTAAAACCTTGACAATCTTCTCACGATCGAACGCTATAAGGAGACTCGCGACGACCAGAGAAAGGACGCGGATGAGGAAGAGGACAATGAAGTCGAAGGGACTTCGAGTGAAGTTGTACCCATCCAGGAGCAGCAGGTTCTGCACGATCAGATCAACGCTGGAATAAGGGACAAATGTGAGTTTAGTCTCTCTTCTTCTTCTTTCATTATGCAGTCACTTAAACGAGCTAAAAACTTACGTTAAGGAAAATTCAAATAAATTTGACAAACTCCACCACCACGCTTCCCACTCAGAATGTGTCTATATATAAAAAAGGAGAAAAATCCTGAAGTTCACTTACTTGAATTTGAAGTGAGGCGAGAAGAAGGCGAGTGAGAGAATGTTGACGACGGCATCGGCAGCGAGGAAGAGGCCGACGAGGCCGACCCGTGGAAAGGGCATCTCAGGGAGCAGCAGCCTTTGGCGGCTGCTGGACGGCAGGTGGTTCCACTTGGTTGGATCAGCTAGAACACGAGAAAGGAAGAGGAGGCAGAGAGATAGAGATGAGAGAGAGAGAGAGAGAGAGAGAGAGAGAGACAAAAGGAGGAAGGCGCATAAAGGGAGAAGAAAGAAGAACGAAGGAAGGACAGGGAAAGAGAGAGAGAGAGAGAGAGAGAGAGAGAGAGAGAGAGAGAGAAAGAGAGAGAGAGAACAAAAGGAGGAAGGGAGAATAAACAAGGACAAAGGAAGGGGCAGAGAGAGAGAGATAGAGAGAGAGAGAGAGAGCGACTGAGAGAGTGATAAAGAAAAAGAGAGAACAGATGGATCTCACGATGATTGCCAGCAAAATCACTCAAGTACCAACGTGAAATCATGCTACAATTTCATAAGCCAGACTGCTCGAGACAACTGAACATTCATTGTCTTTATCCGTTAGGCACAGTCTTCAACAATGACAAAATTCAAAATCTCTAACATGTAGAGTTTAACGAAAGAGAGAAAAAAAGATATACTCTCAACAAGAGGGTAAATGAGAGGGGAGAGAGAAGAGATAATGAGAGAGGAAGAGAGAGATTGACAGGGAGAGGAATAGAGATACATTTCACTAGCATTTTGCTGCATGAGAAACACAACCCGACATATTCCTTCTAATATTATTAAACGGACTAAAAACAGATCGCAACAGAACAACAAAAGAAAAGTTAAAATTAAAGTAAGTCTTAAGTTACAATTAATCATTACTGTGGACTGGCCCGAATCATGAAACATGCCATAAATTAGTTGCACTGGAGTTGAACATTTGTCATTATGACCAATCATTAAACACTGGTGAAAATGGCAATAACTTTAAAAAAAGAAAACAATTCGCAACAAAAGTAATGTATGAAGGCATTAGAAAACAACAAATTATTTTTTGTAGTACCGAGAAAAAAATTATTTCAAAAGCCCTAAATAGTTATAAAAGCCCTAGAAGAGTTATTTGAAAAAAAACCTATATTACAAAAAAAATTACAAGTCGGAAGCGAGTTGCCTGCTAACAAGGCAGTAGTAGAGGCCCTTCTGATCTTCCATCAATTCCGCATGGGAGCCAAGCTTAAATTGAATCTTTATATTTGGTACGGTATAGCTCTGGGAAGGCGCGAAATCAGTGTGGGTCTGCATTTAGATGGTATTATATATTATACCCTGGTCTACATGGATCTCTCAAATCTTTCTCATAGTTTTGACTTCTCATTTGAGTCGTTACTGCTGAAGAGGGAAAATAACCAGAACGAAGAACTGATGCAACCGAAAATAATCACATTAAATATTAATGCTTTTACAAAAACAACTGTTACACAAGCTAGCTCTCTCTCTCTCTCTCTTTCTTTCTCCCGTTCTCACTCGTTTTTCTCCATCTCTCTTTCTCTTTTTCTATTTCTCTCTCTTTCCCCTCTTTCTTCTCCAGCTCTCTTTCTCTTTCTCCCCACTTTCTTCTCTCGCTCTTTTTCTCTCTCCATCTATCGCTCTTTCTCTCTCTCTCCCCTCTCTCTCTTACCTGGACAACAGTTCCCTTGTTGATGACTGCAATTCGGTCTGCCTTCTCAATCGTCGACAGTCGATGGGCGATTACCAGTACAGTTCGCTCGTGAGTACATCTGGAAAGCAGATAGTACTTATTACTTGAAGAGAGGAGGAGGGGAGAGCGAAAGAGAGAGAGAGACAGACAGACAGAGAGAGTGAGAGAGTGAGAAAGTGGGGAGTGATCGAGAGAGCGAGAGAGGGCGAGAGAGAGAGAGAGAGTGAGAGAGAGAAAGAGAAGTAAAGATAGAGAGAGAGAGAGAGAGAGAGAGAGAGAGAGAGAGAAATGCAGGGAGAGAAGATAACACAGAAATGGCATACAGCGATAGAGAGAGAGATAGAGAGAGACAAAGAGAAATAAGTTAGAGAGAGAGAGGAGAAAGAAAGAGAAAGGAAGAATGGCAATGAGAGAGGGAGAGGAAGAGAGCAAGAGAGAGAGAAATAGAGAGAGAATAAACTGACTGATTGATTGCCTCCTGCACGAGATTCTCGCTCTCAGCATCGAGTGCGCTGGTCGCCTCGTCCAGAATCAGCACGGCCGGCTTGCGGAGGAGAGCGCGAGCAATCGCGATTCGCTGCTTTTGGCCTCCTGCCAAGAATTCAATCAATATCACTTGCTACTTTTTGAAAGCAATCAATAAATTTTGCGTTATGTTATTCTTGACAAATTTTTTTTGCGAAAAAAATATTGGAAAGAATCATACTTACCGTGTTCCAGCAATCTTTGGTGATAAAATATAAATATAAATAATTTTTCTTTATATTATACTGACCACTCATCTGGACGCCCTTCTCTCCACAGTTGCTGTCGTAGCCCTTCTCCAGCTCCATCACAAAGTTGTGCACGTTCGCGGCTTTGGCGGCCTATAAAGGAGTAAGCAAGATTGACTATTCCTCATTTTGCGAAAATATGTGACGAAAAATAAGAGAAAAAATATTTCCATTATTTCGAAACCAATTGACGATAAAAAGCGATACCACACCTATTTTACTTCGAAAAAGATAAGGAAAATTTAAAAATAATTATTTCCAAAAGAAAGCTCTTGTAATTCGATTGTAGAAAAAAAGTATGGTATTGCCCTTCAAGAAGGATTGTCTTTAAGAGAGCCTGTCAGTATCGTTCGATCAAGGCCTGCCCTAGGAATATTTTGTCGAATTTCTTCACCAAAACTGATTACAGTATACAACTCGACGTGGTGAATAAAATAGGCTATATTTCAAAGTTGAAAAAAAATTTCCGCGCGAGACCCAGTACAGTAATCTTTTAAATTGCATTGGTCATAAGTCGCTTCAAACTTATTATTAGACAACCATCGAGGTACCAGTCGATAGCTGATTAAACGTGCTTTAATTTTGATCTTGGAAGATATTTTCGTAAAATTTGAATTTGGCCCTAAAACACGGCCCTAAACATTTTCAAAGGCGGTTTTTACCGAAATTAAGTATTTTATGTTCATTTCGCGACAACCGCTCCTGGATAGGCTTAAAGTACGTGAAATTTGCTACAACATATATCTCTTTCAAAAGAATTTAAGGTCTCGCTCTTAGGTTCCCAAACGCTTGAACATGATCCTGTGTAAACTGTAACACCGTGCAAGCGCATTCTTCGATCCATAACTGCGCTCAATGTCAACATTACAAAATCGTAAGTATATCATCAAAGAGCTCTCACGGAGATCTTCAAATGCTACATACATTATTTTATTGAAAATTTTCAATTTATATGGGAAATTTCGTTATGTACAATTAGAAGGCTTAAAAAACAACTTTAAAAATATTTTTTCCTATCGAAACATACATAATAAGAAAGTGGAAGAAATTTGCTACAAGATGAACCCCTTTCAATGTAATTCCATGCATACGATCTTTTGTTATAAGCCATAAGTGTAGGGTTACAAGGCCTTATGGAAAAACTGTATAAAAAAGGATTGGAATATTCTAATTCGAATAACCTAAAATGTGAATTCTTGGGCGAAATGACAGCGACGCTACTGGCACTACTTTAATGATTTATAACAAAAGATCGTATGCATGGAATTCCATTGAAAGGGGTTCATCTTGTAGCAAATTTCATCCACTTTCTTATGATGTATGTTTCGATAGGAAAAATGTTTTTAAAGTAGTTTTTTAAGCCTTCTAATTGTACATAACGAAATTTCCCATAAAAATTGAAACTTTTCAATAAAATAATGTATGTAGCATTTGAAGATCTCCGTGAGAGCTCTTAGATGATATACTTACGATTTTGTAATGTTGACATTGAGCGCAGTTATGGATCGAAGAATGCGCTTGCACGGTGTTACAGTTTACACAGGATCATGTTCAAGCGTTTGGGAACCTAAGAGCGAGACCTTCAATTCTTTTGAAAGAGATATATGTTGTAGCAAATTTCACGTACTTTAAGCCTATCCAGGACCGGTTGTCGCGAAATGAATATAAAATACTTAATTTCGGTAAAAACCGCCTTTGAGAATGTTTAGGGTCTTTTTTTTAGGGCCAAATTCAAATTTTACGAAAATATCTTCCAAGATCAAAATTAAAGCCCGTTCATTCAGCCATCGACTGGTACCTCGATGGTTGTCTAATAATAAGTTTGAGGCGACTTATGACCAATGTAATTTAAAAGATTACTGTACTGGGTCTCGCGCGGAAAATGTTTTTCAACTTTGAAATATAGCCTATTTTGTTCACCACGTCGAGTTGTATACTGTAGTCAGTTTTGGTGAAGAAATTCGACAAAAAATTCCTAGGGCAGTTCATAATAGGGCCCTGCTCGAGTCTTACTGACATATTCTCTTAACAGATTGATATAACCTCAATGATGTCATCCTCCGTCGCCCACTCGCATCCGTATGCAATGTTGGACCGGACTGAGCCGTCGTAGAGGATCGGCTCTTGGGCAACCAGTGCGATCTGGAATATAGAAAAGAGTCTTTGAATACTGATTCCTTTTTCATGCCCAAATTGCAGTTTAGATAAGGTGAATAAACAAATGATATCCAAAAATTTCCCTACATATTAATGACCCATTCACCTGTCCAGACAAGCACTTTTTACGACGATGTTAGGTTTAATGATAAGCTATAACAAGAGCAGATTTTTTATGTTCTATCGAAATGTAGAAATAATTCTGTATACAAACAGTATTATTTTTAACACTCTGACCTTCTGGTGATAGTAGGCGTGGTGAAAGTAGGCGATGGGCACTCCGTCCAGCGTAATCTCCCCTTGTTCCGGCTCGTAAAAGTGTTCGAAGAGGGAGACAATCGATGACTTTCCTCCCCCGCTCGGACCCACCAGCGCCAGAGTTTCGCCGGGGCGGATGTGCAGAGTTAACCCCTTAAATAATTAAGACTCTTAGATAATTAAAATAGCTCTAAATGTAAAAAAAAAACAGTAAAAAACATTAAATAATAATTTTACGCGTTCTAGGAAGTAGAATGTCTAAAACTATCGATTTCAGTTACAGCAAGTTTCAGAGAGAAAAAATTCATAAAAAAAAATTTTGTATTATAAAAGACTGAATATGTAAGGGACTTGAGCAGCCATAAAGAGGCGGCAATCGATGGAGCTTTACTGTTAAGATTTCTAGTGCTGCATGTTTTTTTAGGATTACGGTAGTTTTTACGTCCCTTGGATAGTTTCTTCAATTTAGATCTGGAAAGCACTTTCTGAACAGATAACCAACATTGAGAACAGGATTCTTCGGCCTGGACGGATAGGTGAAGTGGACGTTCTCCATCTTCAGTTCTCCTTGTACAGGACGGCGATCCTTGAAAAGCAGTTTTGCATTATTAAAAATTTTTCATTTTATACACCCACCTATGTGACTTAATATAAAGAATCATCCATGTATGCTACATACAACTCATTTAAAGAACTCTATATAAAGAAAGGGAAATAAAAATAGTAGTTTTACCAGCAGTTTAAATATTGATAATTTTTTTCTAAATTAATAAGATCGCCAACCTCTCCGTTGTTTGGAATCTTCGGAAGACGTCGCATGTATTCGAAGACCTTCCGCGAAGCTCCGACACTTGACATCAAGCCCGTGAAAACGTAGCCAATGCTCTATAAGTACAATTAATACAGCAAACATTTACAAGCCAACTAATGGCAGAATCAATCATTACAAATGAATAATTAATGCCAAAACTTGAATGAAAATAGCCTCACATAAAGATTCTCTCCGAGTTGCATTTGGTAGAGTAGAAACTTGAAGAAATCCTCAGAAGACATGGCCCCTGAATTATGGTTTTCGTAAAAAATATTTTTTATTTATTTCTTTTTTACTCATTGTATACAACCAACTGGAAAAGGAAAATAAAAAAAATCAATCTAATCAAGTGCTCTTTTCCCATTCTGTATCGTGTCTGTCTTTCCCTTCTTCTCTCATTCTCTCTCCATCTTACGGTCTCCCTCCCTCTCTCCCTACCCCTCTCTTTCTCTTTCTCTCTCCCTACCCCTCTCTTTCTCTCTCTCTCCGTACCCCTCTCTCTCCATCCCTACCTCTCCCTCTCTCTCTCCATCCCCATCTCTCTCTCTAACTTATTTCATCCATTAGTAACGAATCCTCACCGTCAATAACAAGATGTCCACCGTAGAGAAGAACAGCAACAAGAACCACGTTGTTGGCGAATTCGTTGACAAAGTTGTTGCCAACATACGCAATGGCTCGCCTTCTTGCAACTGCCAGAGTGCTGTCCAGCATCGTCTGTAAAACGGTAGAATTTATTTTTCTTTTTCTAGACTACATTACTTTACTCGATTCACATTACTTTTCTTCATAGCTTTCACATATGGTAGCATTTTTATCCCCTTTTTAAAAGATTAATTGTTCTACTTTATTAGCACTACTTTACTTTCATCACCGTTACAATATATACAAGCCTTTTTAATGAACACAACAAGTTAATCATCCTCAATGAACAGTTGAGTAATGCCAATGAATGTCCTAATTAAAAACAAACTGTATGTTATGTTTGAAACACATAACTCACCTCAAACCTGGCAGCTTCTTTCTTCTCGCATGCAAAAGAGCGAACGGTTCGCATCGTTGAGAGAACCTTTAATCGATAATATATTGTAAAAAATAAAATTATTAAAAAAAAAAAACGTGCATATTCTTAGAACTTGTTCTAAGGGATAAATCCATTGCATTTCATATTGATTCTAACAGATAAATCCGTCAAATTTAATCCTGATATTAATGGATAAATCCATGTTATTCAATCTTGATCCTTACCAACTGCAAAAGTTAAATTTTCCAAACCTCCTCTGCTGTATGGTTCGCCATTGCAATAGTCGCTTGAAGTTTCTCGTAGAGTTTCTGCAAATCTTATTTAAATAAACTTATTAAAATTATATTTTCTATGCTAATTTCCATGTTTATCCATCTACTAGTATATTAGATAGAGAACAGGAATGTAATTTTGTAAAGATAATAAATAATAACAAGTTAAACCCACATCGAAGAAGACACCATACACTTTCGTAATGTACGCAATCAGGGGGATGGCAATGAAGGTGACCAGAGTGAGTCGCCACGAGAGGGTGAACATGAAGCCGAGCGAGCCAATCTTTCGAATGAAGAGTTCAAATGGGGCCAGTCAATAACTGTTTAGTCTAAGTAAGTGCAAAACGTGTTTAGTCCAGATAAGTAGAAATAAAGTAAACAAGTGGAACACGCACCAGCATGATTCCGTTTCGCAAGAAAACGTTGAGGTTGAGGCCGATGGAATCAGCGACGGTCTGGCAATCCGACGTCAGACGAGAAACGATAACTCCTGTCAAATATAACGTGATAAGTATTTTGTTCAATTAAAAAAAAAGCTTAATTAATTGGTCCAACGGATATGCTTCCTATAGAAAAAGAAGAAAAAGCTATAATATGATCATTGATATGATAAAATAAAAATGCCTGTAAAATTTGGCAAGATTGTTGTATATTAAGAAGTAGCTTGATTAATTGGTTTTACGATAGAAAAAAGACTATCATATGGGAAAAATAAAATAAAATAAAATGTAATATAAAAGAATACCTGTCTTGGTCGCATCGAAGAAGGCAATGTCCTGCTTGACAAGAGAGCGGAAGAGATCGAGGCGGACACTACGTGAGACGAGTGCGTTCGCGTAGTCAAACGAACCGCCTCGTAAGCCGCCGAAGACGCTACTGTAAAAGAGAAGAAAATTAAATTAAAGTAAAAAATAAAACACATTTCGCATTCTTTTACATCTTCCTTATAAAATAAGATATTATTACCAAATAGCATTAAAGTTATTGGATCAATTTGTACTGTTAAGCCTCAATATGAAAGTTAGTCGGACACGAAGTCCTACTGTCAAAAGCAAAAAAAAAATACATTTTTAATTTTTCTACGACTGCGATGATAGCCAACAAAATATTATTAACCAGCATTAAAGATATATTGAATGTAATAGTCTCTATAGGCATCAATATTAGGACCAGAAGTCATGAAATGACTGTAGCCACAGTAGCCAAGATATTTGCGACAATTGAGAGTAAGTCCTCGAACCTGACAAAGGCGAGTGCAGATAGGATGAGAGTGGACTGGACGAGTGGGCCGTATCCCTTTGAGTGGAAAATGTTGTCGACTATTGTGCCCGTGTAGTAGGGAATGAAAATGCGCACTGGAAATAAATGCTGTTCTTAAAAGAGGCTATGACCAGGGACCTTAAAAGCTACCGTAATCCTCAACAAAAGAATAAGAAGTACGGTAGATCTTAATCTCTTGGGCAGCCCCCTTTAATGATAAATCATCTTTTTTCATTATTTAAAACTATTCGCCTTCATTTTTTGAAGCTATTCGTTTACATTATTAAAAAAAAAACTATTTTCTTTCACTGCTAGTAAACAAACAATCAATTTCGAATTCACTGCAAATACTGCTTTTCGACAAAAAAAACATCGACAGTAGCCCCTAGAACGTGCACACCTCCAGAGTACAGGAAGAGGAAGAAGAAGCCACTGCCGAACCATTGCCAGTGCACAAAGCAATAGGCGACGAGACGCATCACATGACGATATGTTGACAAGTGTTCAACCTGGAAGATGAACATTATTGTTGTTGCGGTGAAACAGGAAAAGAAGAAAAAAACAAATACAGTCTATATTCCGATGAATGATGGGATATTTCTTCTCTTCTTCTTTTATCTTAAAATAGAAAACATACAGCGGGAAAGGCATTTCTCTCTATTCTTGGACCTTTCATTAGCCAACCCTGTTTTTCGACTTCATTTATTGGCCTAGCCTACCCTGTTTTGGAATACCATCGGGCAAGGCTTTTATTACCAGATTAAAGCTGAATAATACTAAAATCACCTTTTATAAAAAAAAACCATGCCTTATCCAGAATCCCTTGCTCTTCATCGTTAGCAGAGGCTGAGCCATTATCAACAGGAGTTGAGGAAGTGTCATTATCAGCGGCTCCCTCTCTTTCGGCAGCTTCTTCTCCTTCGTTGAAGAATCTCTCGTAGTTGATGGGAGTCGAGGAGAGAGTGAGATACCAGAGGAGGCAGAAGAGAATGCAGACGACGAAGGACCACGCGAACAGGAACCAGAGACCGAAGAAGGCGAGCTGTTCGGGGTGCTCGGCAAATGCCAGCAACTTGACAATCGTGAAGGAGAACGTCAAGATCGAGAAGCCCAGACACGGCAGGTTTAGGGACTGCAAACATTTTTAATCCTTCGAATTTATAATCTATCGTTATCTAAATGAACTCGACCATATTTGGAGTTAAGAGAACAAATCTAAGAAAATATGGGCAAACAAGTCGGCTATCACTTGTTGTTATTTCCATTACAAACTAGCAAAAAAAAACACAACATGACATCAACAACAAAATATTATAAACCTGGACAATCTTCTCACGATCGAACGCAATCAGGAGACTCGCGACGACCAGAGAAAGGACGCGGATGAGGAAGAGGACAATGAAATCGAAGGGACTTCGAGTGAAGTTGTAGCCATCCAGGAGCAGCAGGTTCTGCACGATCAGATCAGCGCTGGAAGAAGAGAAAGATAAATGTTCATTGAGTCGTTCTTCTCGATTCATTATGTTCAGTCATTAATTCCTCTAATGAATCATTACATTCGAATATTTTAATTCGCTTTTATACAAGTTGATATTTTTAAATCTTAATGCTGGCATAAGAAAAACCCTTTAAACTAGTAGGTTATTCCATTCGAAAGGTAAGCAAATCTAACGATAATAGGAAAAAAAAAAGTTCTACTGCTGGTAACTCGACCGTGCCTTGTATTCCCTGGTGCATCCACCCAGCACCAGTGTTACTGCTACATCTTATAGTTCATTGTCAGAATCGTTCTTCATCTGTCCACACAAACTGCTCCTTTCTTCTTCTTTTTTTCCCACCAAGGAAACCAAGGAGCGGAAACGAGCGAAGGAGGGAAAAGGTTAGGAAAACAGAGAAGGTCGCGGGAACGCTGCATAGATCGAGAGAAGGAAGAGAGAGAGAGAGAGAGAAGGAGAGAAAGAGAGAAAGAGAGAAAGAAAGAGAGAGAGAAAGAGATAAAATCGTCGCAATAAAATAAAGAGAAAGGGTCTCGAGCATACGACAGTAGGGAAGAGAAAGATAAGGTAGAAGAGACAAAGTGCAACAAGAGAAGGAGAGAAGTCGTGATTCACGGTGTCCAAAGATGGAAGACATTAAGAAAACGAGTGTGTACCTTTACGAAATTTGGATGACAATTGGAAATGAGCGAAAGATTTCGAAACCAGGAAATATAACACTAATAGTGGGCAAATAAGTGGAACATCAGTCAAAAATCAAACTATTTGAAAGAGTAGAGCAGATATTCTAAGAAGGATAAAGTGGGATTAAACTCAGGATCAGTGAGTTTACTTTTAAAAAATCATGAAAATCCTGGTGTTCACTGACTCGAATTTAAAATTAGGCGAGAAGAAGGCAAGTGAGATGATGTTGACGAAGGCATCGGCAGCGAGGAAGAGGCCGACGAGGCCGACCCGTGGAAGAGGCATCTCAATCAACAGCCACCTCGGGCGGCAGCTGGATGGCTGAGAGGACGGGCAGGTGTCACGCCCGGTCCACTTGGTTGAGTCACCTGGAACAAGCGAGAAGGAGGAGAGGGCAGAGAGCTCGACAAAGAGAAAGAAAGAATTTTTTCCTAGTTGGGAGGGGCATGATTTTTTCCAAAGTTTTTCGAACTAATTTTCTTTGTTTCCACGGAGCCTAAATCAAAGCTAACTTGGATAATTCTGTACGCGGACTGCAAATATGCAGTGAACTGCCTCGATTTCGAGCACAAATGGCAATTTACAGCGAAATATTGCTCAAATGTGGCAAAATCGGGCGATAGTGCCTAAATCCGTGAAAATTTTGTGCAAACGTATAGGATAGCACCCCCAGGCAAAGATAAAATGAATATGAAAACTATATTTAAAAAAAACAGAAACTTAAACAGTCCAAAGTTTAGAAATGGCCGCGACATCGTGTTTTTGGTGTGTTGTGTGGAAGTTAGGAAACCACAGAAAATAACGCATACTATGTTTAGCGAGATGCGTTACTCTGGTTAGTGGACTTGCCATTTGCACGAGAACGTGGAATGTTGGAGTATTGTTCTTATTTATTTTTTCTAGATTTTCCTGTTAAAGCAATGCTTATTCTCCCTGCCTGAAAATCGGGCCGGACCCAAAATTATAAGGCCCGGAAAAGTACGGGCCGGGCCTAGCCGATTTGCATTTGCCATTCCTTTTCCTCTGTGTTTTGTGCTAGCCAGAGGTGCTAACGGGCCCACAAATTTTGGGCCGGCCCGGCCCGTCGGTCCCAAGGACTCGGCCAGCCCGGCCCGATCCCTTTCCGGGCCCTAGAATTTTGGGCCCGGCCCGTGGGCCCGTTTGAGCCCGATTTTCAAAAAAAATTTCAGAAAAAAGTCCGACGAGTTATAAATTGTTTTGAAATTCAGAATTTTTCATGCTCGTGCTATGAACATTCTTTTCAATGTATAGAAGAAAGAGTTTTAGGGGGAAAAATGAACAAATGAAGGAAGTTTTCCACTTTAAAATGCCACTAATCGTCCTGACTGGACGGCATTGTGCGCTTATCGGGCCCAATCGGGCCTGCGAGCCGGTCCAACTTTTTATGGGCCCGGCCCGGCCCGGCCCCGGGCTCTGGAAAGTTGGGCCGGCCGGCCCTACGGGCCGGGCCGGGCCGGCCACTTTACTGCATCTATAACCACTCTCTCATATCATCACTCTCTAGTTTCTGGGCATAGGCCTGGTCAGCAGGCCACTCCCTCTTGTCATATCGATTGACCTCTCTCGGTGTCTTGGGCCTCTCCCTCGCCTTCTTTCTCATCTTCCCCTTGCCAAAGTCCCGGCATAGACACTTCGTTCTTTGGCTCCGTGAGGAACAGCGGGTCCAGAGCTCTGCTCTGGCCCCCTCCCTTCTTTCTCACCCTCTTCCGTACCATGCTAGCATGCATACTTGTTGATTAATCTGTAAGAGGATGTGTAACATAAACTTGTCTGTTTTAATGCCTTGTATTCTTCACATGGTATAATGGCTTGTTTATTACTTCCGAGCAGCCGGCCAGGCAACAATATCGTCATATGTATAACGTCAAATTTATATCTTCAATTCCCGCGTGGCAGGATCACAGCCCTTGAGGGAATTTTGATTGAAGTAATCGAAATTAACAATGAACGAATTTCATTCTGTGTGGCGTTGAGAGATATGGCCGAATTGTCCTTGCGTGACATCAATGTGAATGATGAATTGCATAACCGCACCAACCGCTTGAGAACAACGAGCAGCTCCCCCGCCGATCGCACGCATTGGTGTCCTGGGCGCTGTGCTGTACTCCTTGGTCTTCTTCCTCTTCATCCGGAGGAGAGGTGCGCATCGCACCAGAGGAGAAGGCAGAATATTACAAATTCTTAATTGAGCATACAACTCATGTTCAACGCCACCTTATTGATAAGAGTTGTATAATTCCGTCGGCACAGCATCATTATGTAGTTAAAGAATCTCAAAAAATATTCATCTTAAGTGGAGAGAGGTCTTATATGATTAATGAACTTATCAAGTTATATACTCATAGTCATAATGTAAAAGGGAATGTTGATGAATTTAATACCTATTTAAACAATGTGATTAAGAATGCCTATTTTGGTAGAATCTTGATTAAAGACTTAACAGAAACAAACAGAAAAAACCTTGAGTATAATAGAAAACAATTTATGAAAGATAACAAAGTTTAGTTGTAACTGTTATGTGGTTTTTGGGATTTTTTCATGTTTTCTTTAAGCATAAAAACGTTAAGTGTTGTATTTGGCAGCGGATTTGTTATTGCTTCGTTGAATAAATTGTTCTTTGTTTGTCTCGCCCGTTTTGAAACACAGTGCATGTGTGAATTTGAAAGGTGAAATGGGAAGGAGAGTTGTTTTGTCCTAGTCGAGGCTCTTGTTGTTTCTGAATCTGGTACCTTCCTGGCCGGCACGAACAAGTACTATTATTGACCAGTCTCATGGAAATAGTACGCTATTACACGTTGATTAACAACAACAGAAAATCCGAGCTTAAGCAAAAGGCTGCAAAGAAATTTACAATGAATTAGATTTACTTTCTGTTATTTACTTTTGTTACCCTTCACTTCCCATTAACGTGGATCGCCTCCTTCTGACGTGTCTTGCCGTTCAAGGTGATTTTGAAAATAATGAAGAAAAAACCTTTAAAGGTTATGTACGCCGCGTTTCATTAGTTTCTTCTCTCTCCACAACCCTCCCTTTTTTTCTTTCTCTCCCTCTCTCTCTCAATTTGAAACTCTGTTCTTGCCTCTCTCTCCGCCTATGTTTTATTCATCATCTCTCGGTCTCTGGCTTTCTTTGTTGTCTGGATCTACATACATATATCATAATTGCTTACTTTTCTTTCTTTATCGCGAAAGGAAATATACTTTTGAAGGGATAACAAAAACAACTCAGATGAAATTTTGCAACATACATAATAACTAGAAATGGTTATAGCGAAGTGAGTATGAAAAAGTGTTACAATCAGGGATGATCAAAGCCCGGGCCGTTGCTAATTTGGCGGGCCCGGGCCCGGCCCGGCCCGCATACCCCACGGGCCGGGCCGGGCCCGTTTTAACATAGGCCCGGCCCTGCCCGTTGGCAATTTGGCGGGCCCGGGCCCGGCCCGGGCCAAGATTTTGAAAATAGGGCCCGGCCCGGCCCGGCCCGGCCCGCTTACCCCCCGGGGCCGGGCCGGCCCGGGCCTGGTTTTGACCATCCTTGGTGACAATAGTGAAAACAACCTGATCTATATCATGTTAAAGCTGAATCGAAAAGTTAGCTTAAAGCAGACCTGTTTTCCAGTACCATATGGACGAAGGCACAAATAAAATGAATATAAAAACCATGTAAAGAAGAATAAACATAAACTTCAACAGCCTGTAGTTTTGAAATGGCCGCGACATCGTGTTTTCGGTGTGTCGTGTGTGTTGCAGTTGGGGAACTCGGGAAAAAAGCGAGCTGTTGCTACGCAGTTAAAAAGGCGTAAAGTTGTCCGTTAGCAGTGAGAAAATGCATTAGCAGTTACAGAGTGTAAGGGTTCAACTGCTAAATTATACTGCTTCTGGACTACGAAGCTGTTGCATAGCATTGCATAGTGAACTGCTAATATTTTGAATTTCGAAAATTCCTGCCACGATTAGCCTTAAAGAACATTGTAAGGAACAAAATAGCTTCTAGTGCTCCGTCCGCCCTATGTTCCGATTGTGCACTCAGCTCTTAAGAAATGTATAGTTCGAAAAATCCGTCGAATCTCGCCTGCTGCCCTGGGTAGGCATCCAAGAGCCGGCTTAATTTACAAGTTTTAAAGCCCCTCTTCGGCCGATGCATGTAAAGTGGGGAACAGTGCTTTGGTAAATTGTGAACAGTACATATTTCCGGTGTGTTGACACTCGTCAGTACAGTACTCAATTTAGCAGTATAGAAGTTCCCGTTAAGAAAACAATGGCACTCGGCGCCAACAGTATGCAATTTAGCAGATCAAAAGTACTGCTAAGCAACTGCCTAGAACCGGCCTAGCCTTCGTTTTGCACTCATTTAGCAGCAGCTACGCATCCAATGAGCAGCGTAGCCGTTGAAAATGCACGCAGGAGCAGTTACAGAGTGTAAGGGTTCAACTGCTAAACAACCTGCTAAGTCGTTGCTCTTGTAGTGCGTAGCAACTGCTCGCTTTTTTCCCGAGAAGGCGAAGAAAATTACTCATACTACGTTTAGCGAGCAGCTGCTACTCTGTTTAGTGGACTTACAATTTGAAAGAGGACGAGGGAATAATTTTTATTTTATGCTCTTTCTAAGCTCTTGGATGCGGCGTGTTTTTATTTTTATTTAATTTTTCTAGATTTTCTTTCGAATTCGGTGCGTATTTTCTATTAGACTTTCGGTGGTCTATCGACTTCTACACGGCTTCTATGCCGTATCCATCGCCGTCGGTTGGTTCCAGATATGCTCATTACATATGTGCATCTTTACATTATATATATATATATATATATATATATTTTACCCTTGGCTATTTGCTTGATTCTGGCCTTTCTTCTACATGGCTTCTATGCCTCATCCATGTATGAGGCTCTGCTTTATTCCTTTCCACGTTCGCAGGGAGCGAGTTCCCTGCACCAGAGCAGCGGCCGCCATGCGTTCGATCCGCGCATCATGTGCAGCAAGTGTGCGCGTCTCTTCTCGCTTAGCACCATCGAAGAGCACATCCTGCACGAGCATGTGCGTTGTCGGTGAGTGGTTGGCTCTCTTTTTCTCTCTGATATCACTTTTTTAAATCTATTTTAACCTATTGATTTCGAGTGCTTCAATATTTCGAGAAAGAAGAGAAGATATTTCCGTCAATGGAGATCTACTTACTTCTGAGGAAATTCATAAATTCAGCTGCTGTGCTGCCTTCGAGTGTTGTGGCATCGTCTTCTTCAAAGCTGTTTTCTACTTTGACCACCTCTCGAGGGCACCGCCGAGCACTCATGCTGAGCACGCACCGCTTGTGCAGCAGAGCAAGGAGGTCAGAGTGCACGACAATCGAAATCCTAGGGTGGATATCTTAGGGTATCATCATGGGCAGTGATCAGCCTTCAACATGATTCGTATAGATTACTGTAAAACTGCTATCATATGTAATAACATTAAACTCTATAATTATCATATTCACATATCAAAGGCGAGGTCTCAATTGAATGTATTCTGAAGTACCGGAAAAAATATTCCACAGTAATTGAAAACAAATTTTAGCGATGCAAATGCGGTCAAATGGCCTTCGAGAAGACTAAGGATCTTATGATAGAGAGCATTGCTTACGGTATCGTGGATAAAGAAGGGAATAATGGTTTGTTTGTTTGTTTTTCTCTCTCCCATCTCTAGGACGATTATTCAAATCGGGGGGATAAAAGCATTATCTTGTCTGGTTTCAGTGTTCTTCCCAAAGGAGGGCCATCGTGAACACCTCAAGCAGATGGTCGCCTCTCATCAGAATCCACGCCTAAAGTTCTACGGCGATCATGGACCATCTGAACGAAAGCAGAGGTTACTTTTGCAAGAAATCTTTGATTTGTTAAATTAGATCAATCCTTTTTTTCGTCTCGGTATTTTAGAAAAACTCTTTGGCGTTAGATTTCGATTTTTTTGAATTTTTATTTTACTTTTCTATCCTTAATTTAGGTTCCCTCGTACTTTTCACAATTCTAAAAGTAAATTTTATTTGTCATTGAAGAGAGCCAGGTTTTGGCTCTCCGAACGGTAGAGCGTACTCCCGCAATGGCTATTCTGTTGGATCTCCTGGTGAGTGATGTCTGTAAAATTTATTCGTCAATTTATGAAGAAAAAATGATTCAGAGTAAAAGGTCTCTTTTATTTCGCGTAATACATGAGATTTTTTTTTATCGTGCAGTGTTTTATTTTTTCAGGAGGCCGTTACAGTCCTTCCGGAAGTCGCTGCGGGAGCCCCTACGAAGGCGGACCAGGCAATAGCCCTAGCGCGAATGATAATCCATTTGGCGGAGTCAGTCCTGTTGGGAATGCTGCCATGCCGAGCAGTCCCTACAGTAATCATCAAGCGGCTGTTCAATACAGTAACCGCTCGATGAGTCCTGCTCCACACGGCAGCCTCGCTCCGGCCGGATCCTATAATAACAACAATAATGGAACCGCCGACAGCCCCAACCACCGCCCGCGCAGTCCTGGTCCCCAGAGAGACATGAGGATGACGGCAACGAGCTCGTCATTTCCAAGTGAAGACCAAGCAACATCTCCGAAGTCGTCATCTCACGATAAATTCGCTATCAACATGCGACAAAGTGCAACCACCAATACTAGGTGTTGTTAAAAAAATTTCTTCAATATGATAGATTACGACGTTATCACAGTGATAAGAGATAGCATTAATTATTTGAACTGAAATAAATCAACCAAATGGCATTACAGAGTCGATCCTAGGAAGCAGCTCAGACCGGAGAACAACGGTGTAAAGATGAATGTTAAACGGGAACCGCGTAAGCCCTTATCTCCGTCGTTCTTTAACCGAATAAGCAAAATTTTGTTTTTTTATAACCCTTTACCATAATTTTTGATATTGAGAAATAAATATAGAAACATTTTCGACTCACAATCAGCTGAAATTTCAGTCTTTCCTTCAGGATTCACTGGCTACGGTGATTCGCCCGAAAAAGAGAGTCTGTCTCATAAGACAGGTGTCAATGTTCAACCTGTGCAGGTTTGGAGAAGTCCTTTACTGCTTCATTTGGCATTGTCAAACAAACTTTTCGTGCAATAAAAATTTACGATCTGTTTAATCTTAACTTTTAAAGTTGATTATTTAGCATATAGTCAGTGTTAATACTCCGGTGACATCAAAGACACCAGTGGAAGCTCGACAAAAGATAAGCGGAGAATCAAGAACATCTTCGACTTCTACACCATTGACCAAAATTCCCCCTCCTCCGCCGCCTCCTCCCCGTCCTCGCGACCAGTCCACTGGACATGTTCAGCCAGCAGTGGATGCTCAGTCTGCTGGCCCTCAAGTGGCATTGATTGAGCAAGACCGGCCACCATCAGAACCGAGACCTCCGCCTACCGTAGTATGTATTCTGTATTTTTCATATGTCATCTCTACAACTTCCAACAGACTATGATAACGTGTAATGTGGAAAATGATACTATTTCAGACCCACTCTGATGGTATGAAGGCCTTCCCATCTTCTGCATATCATCAAACTCCCATTGCTCCTCAACCATCTGCGAACATTGAGTCCGCTCATTTTAGGTTGGACTGACTGTGAGAAGTGCCTATCTCGGTAATAAGAAAACTTTCTGCACACCTAATTAGGGTCAAAATCTTCTGGCTATCATTTTTACATGCCGCTAGGCTAGAGGTGACCTAGCATTCGCTTAATGATCGCCAAATTTGCCAGAATATGCATAAATTATGAATTTAATTAGGTTCACTCTCAATTAGCAGAACAAGATGAGCTGCAAACGAGACCGTGAAAAGCAGTTTGTGCAAGAGTTGTCTTGATATCGCTTTGAAGTGACCTCGACTAATCCTTTTCTTTCTTGCAGCCATATTCTTCCACCTCCGCCTGTGCCTCCTCCAATCTATAATTGTTCTCAGGCTAATATGGTAAGCAAGGAATTGTTGAAGCAATGTTTTTATAATTTTTTGCTGGCTCGAAAATAAAAGTAGAGAAATCTGGTAAACAATATGAGAATGAAACTTTTGGTCCGCGTTATGTACATACAGATGTATTTATTTCTATTCATTTTTCAGATTTCAATTTATTTCTTCAGGTTACATTCTCTTTGCAGAATTTTTCGATGCAGCCGATTACACCGCAGACATACACGAGCTACGAAGGATTTGGATTCAAGAAGCTCACGACGCTACCAAAGCCACCTGCCGTTTTCGATGAGAACTATCAACAAGTAAAAGTTGTAATATGTGTATTCTTACATATTTTAATAAACCGCACGATATATATTTTTAAAACAACGTCGTTAACCTAAATCCTCGCCGTTTTTCCAGATCCACGCTTCAGCAGACAGCAACAATGCGATGAAATCTGCCGCCTATTCCAGCGGTTTATTGACATGGTATCTGTCTATTATTGCCTGTTTTCGCAATAATCTCTGAGAATTATAAACTAGTTTTTGAAATAGTTCAACCGCCACCAGGAGAGGTGAAGCGGGACAGGTTAATCGAACCAAATCTTTTTCAGCCAAGGCGGCAATAATCAAGTCTCCTCGGCTTCTCCTCTTCCACTTGGAGAGATAAAGGAGCAATACTCGAGTCGGAGTCGTGGAGCGGCGTCAAAGTCGAATCGGGGAGAGATCAGGAAGAGCCGTGGTCGAAGTCGGAGTCGAAGCAGTTCGAGAAGTACAAGCCGAAGCCTTTCTCGCTCCAAGGGACGAAATCGTGGAAAGGAGAACAAACGAAGACGAAGAAGAAGTCGAAGTTCGAGCAGTCGGAGTACAAGGTCAAGATCGAGTTCGCGTTATTCGTCGTCTTCTTCGTCCACTCGCTCCCCGACCCCCAAGAGGCAGCACAAGGGGAAGAGGAAGGAGAGGAAGAGGAGTCGGAGCCGAAGCCCTAGTCGGAGGAGTGGTAGCAAAGACAGAATTCGAATGAATAAAGGAAGAAGAAGCCGGAGTCGGAGTCGCTCCAAGGTCTCCCGAGGATACCAGAAGAGTCGACGGAGTCGGAGTCGAAACAGATCGAGGACTCGCTCAAGATCTAACAGCAGACA
The DNA here is from genome assembly GCA_945643635.1 of Allodiplogaster sudhausi. Taxonomy (NCBI): domain Eukaryota; kingdom Metazoa; phylum Nematoda; class Chromadorea; order Rhabditida; family Diplogasteridae; genus Allodiplogaster; species Allodiplogaster sudhausi. Next base: position 2,446,734 of record CALZFC010000356.1, read on the forward strand.
GAGAAGCTCAAGCAGACGTCGATCCCGTGAGCCGCAGGGGAGAAGAAGCATTGGAGGAGCTGGCAAAGGATTTGATGCAGGCATGACAAAGAGAATTACATGTGTTATTGATAATATTTTTTGTGATTTTATCAAAACACAATTTAAAAATATATATCTTTTTACACTTGCTTACTATTTTTTTCTACATAGCATGTACTCTTTTCTGCTTTCCCTTTTGGAGCTCCTAAATGAAAACAATTATTAAGTGCTCTTCTTTGAGATGGCCGCCGTGGAACCGGCAACTACGGATATGGGGGTGGCAGAGGAGGCCGTGGAGGGTATATCGGAAGAGATGGAGGGGGAGGCTACTCTGGTGGCGGAGGTAGATTCGGCGGGAGAGATGACGAGAGAGGAGGCGGAGGTGGACGCGGAAACAGGCTAGCCTGAGTTTTGCCTTTTCTAATCTTCGAAACATGCAGAGAAAGTAAAAATAAGGTTTAAACTTTGTTTTAATGGATTCCATGCAGAGGTGGCCGAGGTGTTCGCGGAGGTGGTCCTTCGTGTGGTGGAGCCAGAAATGGTGTCCTACGACGCAGCAACTCTCCCGAAGAGAACATCGGAAGAGTCAGTTTCAGTTTTGTCAAAGATATATTATTTTCGAATTATAATGTTTTTCTTAAATCTTTTTTTTTCGCCCAAAGAGTACAAAATTTGCTTCAGAATGAGTCGGTAGCCTGCGTTGAAGAAATGCCGCCAGATCTGGAATGAGCAATGCATCATTCCATTGTAAACCAAGGCTATTCATTTTAAAATATTAAATGCATTATATGTATGTATAATGTCATTTTCATCTGGAATTTATGAAATTGAAGTTGTTTGTTGTTTATATCTCACGATCAGTTATTTTGTACGTGTGTTTTCTGCTTATTTGAGGGCTTCGCATTACCTTGGTTTATAAAACAGGTCTGCTTCAGCTCACGTTTCGATTCTACTTTAACGTACAGATCTGGTTGTTTTCACCACTGCTTTTTCATACTCACATCGATTTTACCAATTATGCTTATTATTATGTTGCAAAATTGCATTTGAGTTTTTTTGAGCCCTTCAAAAGCATATTTTCTTTCGCGATAAAGATAGAAAAAATTATGGTAGATCCAGACAAAGAAAGACAGCAAGAGACAGATGATGAAAGAAAAATTGATGGAAAGAGAGACAAGAGCACAGATTTTGAGAGAGAAAGAGAAAGAGGAAGGGTGGTGGAGAGGAAAGAAAAGAGATAAAGATTAACTAATTAAACACGATTTAACCTTAAAAGACTTTTCTTCATTATTCTCAGCGTCATCTGTAACGGCAAGACACATCAAGAGAGCTATCCACGTCAATGGAAAATGAATAATAACGAAAATACAGGTAAAGTCTTCTTCCTTGTAAATTTTTTTTCAGACATTTTAATTATGAAGCTCGAATTTTTTGTTGTGCAATGGCATAAGATTCCTATGAGATCAATTGATAATATTACTTGTTCGTGTCGGCCAGCCAGGAATGGCCCAGATTCAGCCACAACAAGAGACCTCGACGAGGACAAAGCGACTCTCCTTTCCATTCCTCCTTCCAAATTCACACTTGAACTGTATTTCAAGACGGGCGAGACATACAATGTACAATTTATAGAGTGATGACAAAATAACAAGCACGCAGGCAAACATAATACTTATCGTCCACTATTATCATTATTGAGGACATCACAACACCTAAAGCAAACTCAAGAATAGTTTAAAACTAAAAAAGAGATACAACGAAAAATAAAATAAATTAACGGGCAAAGAATTACATTGTCCATTTTTTTAGTAACACAAAAGTTTTTAATATGTACGCATATATTTTTACTTCCCTACATTCTCGCTAAAAATGACCCATATTGCCCATAAATAATATGATTTTTAAAGCTAATTGTTTAAAGCTGATTTCTTTCCTGCTCTCTCAGCTCGAATCTGCAGTACCCTCAGTACCACTCTCCCTGAAGGCGACTTCAGCCTGACAATGAGAGAGAATGAGCACATTCGTCTGCTTGTCTCGTTGTTTTGCCTCTGAATGTTCATATGGTTTAAATTTTAAATTTTATTTAAAATTATGTATTTAAAATATAATAAAAGTAGTTGGAGATAGGAAGAGAGAGCGAGACAGCGAGAAAGAGAAATAAGGGATGGACAGTGAAAGATCTAAAGGAAATCGAGTTAGCTAACTTATTTCGTTGTTCGATTTGTTAATTTCAGTCTAAATGCACTCGGGCGCCCGCCGTTAATAAATTTCAAAAAAAAAAAGTTTTTGAAACATAATTCGCCTTAAGTAGTTTCAAGCCAAGAGACTAGAGAGGCGAGAAAACCAACCGCGATCGAGCCTTGCGTGCGAGGAAAATGTAGACCTTTGGATGGTACAATAATCTCACGAAGATTTTTTCCCAGTCATAAATATATTCTTTGAACATGCTGTCTCGCTTGAACGGAAAAAGTAGGGGAAGAGAGAACTAGAGACGCAGAGAAGCAGAGAAACGGCATCGGAACTATGCCCTTGACGCAGTTGGAGCCTGTTGGGCTTTCGACGTCGCAGACACGTGGTCCATGTAGCCTGCAGGGGGGGGGGGAAAGAAGAATGAAAGCATATCGTTTTTCTAAGAAATAAAAGAGATTTGTTGTTCACCTCGACGAGCACAAAGATGTTCACCGTAGGTCTCAACCTTCGAGCGGTTTCGTATTTAAAAGAAACAACAATATTTGTTTACCATTCATTTACACTTTTCTCAGTACGTATGAATCTAATAAGAAAAAAAGAAATAAGAATATGAAGTGAAAGCGAAGGACGAACAATCAAATGTTGAAGGCTAACGGAAATAGCAGCTTCTGCTTGCTCTTCGGGGATGCGTTGAGCATTCGAAATGAAATGGAAGAGTCTCCCTCTCATGTCCTCCCGGGAATGCCTGACGGGAAGAATAGTCGTGGACGAGTCGGATGGCTAGGTCGGAGCTCCTCTTCAACTCCTCTATGCTCCGCTTCTTCATCTCTGAGCTGCTGATCCCCGTCGCCTCTCCTATACCACGCAACTCCATCTTATGTCGCTGAAAGAGAGCAGAGGTTAAGAGAGACGGTGAGAGAGCAGAAGAGTGAGAGTGTGGGTGAAAGAATAAGAAAGAAGCAGACCCGACTCATTCCCTTCGCCAGGCACTTTGCAAATCGGCAGGCCTGGCAATGATTCCTATTAATCCGGTCGATGACGCATTTCTTCTCCTTCATGCAGTCGTACTTTAGAGTCACACGCCGAGCGTCCGAAGAAACTCTAAAGGAAAAATTTCCTACAGGGAGATATGCGAAAAATAAGAGAGGGAGAGGGAGAGATAAACAGAGAGAGATAGCGAGAGAGAGAGAGAGAGAGAGAAAGTAAGACAGGGAGAAAAATCAGGTTTAGGGAAAGAAGAGAGACACTTTGAAGTCTTCACAGGACTGCACTCCATGGTGGTATCCGTTGGCCCAGCCATCAGAGACTGCACAGGTCTTCTTCTGGAGAGTGTTAAGAGGAGAGCGAAAGGCATCTCCGCCAGGCATCCAAAGCCAAATATTGCTAATATTTTCGATTGTATGTCGCTTACACTCGATTTAACCAGGAAGAATTACTGAAAATTTATCCTGTAAGTCGACTTTTAAGCTATGATAACCTCAAAAGGCGTTCCAGACAGTTGATTGCAGAAAAGATGAGGTTGTGAATGGAAGAAAGGAGGATGAGCCAGGTTGGGAAAGGGTGGATTGAGTGGGATGGAAATGGAATGGGAAACGGGAGGGAAGGAGAAGTGGGCAGAGAGAGGCCAGACATTCGAAAAGGAATCAGTGGACGAAGATGGCGTTGACTGGGTGGAGGTTGAGGAGAGGGCACTGGGGAGGGAAGAGGAGCCAGAGGAGAGAGAACACTCTCTCATGATGAAGGAGAGAGGAGACAGAGAAAGAGAAGGAATTTAGAGCAGGAAGGAAGAGTAGAAGGGGAGGCTGCCAGACTCTCGTGGCCCGAATCCCGTTTCTCCAGTTTGATCTTCCCATACACTGGGCATCTCGCTCTCTCTCTCTCTCTTTCTCTCTCTCTCTCGCTCTCTGCTTTCTTCACTGCGACCGCGCCCTCTCCAATGCTGAAAATCCACATAATCTGGCTCATAAGATTTTACAAATATTGCCGTTCTTGTTACTGAAAATAGTCTGTAAATAATAAAGGGCAAAATAAATGAACGTGAGGATCTCCGGGGGTGGAAAGATGTGAGATGAAGAAGGACTAGGGAGACGTTCTATCCAATTCCAGGCAGGCAGAAGAGAAAGGGATATATATCTTTAATACATAATTTAATACATATATATGTCATAGCATCCTGAGACTCTCCTTCGCTTCATCCGAAGTGCCTCCATGGACTGAGAGGAATTCGTCATGAGCGCGGCAATGTGGGCAGGATTGTTTCTGAAGGTGCCTCAATCACTCATACGCTTTCTCTCTCTCTCTCTCTCTTTCTCTCTCTTCATACAAAGTTTTCAATAGAGAGAGAGAGAGAGAGAGAGAGAGAGAGAGAGAGAGAACGACTATCTATATTAGGACAAAAAAAAGTATGCTGAGTAGATGAAAGATGAAGGAACATGATAGGAGCGAAGGACTTGTCAGAACCTCGGACAGCCACTGAAAGACGAAAGCAGCATGGGCTGCAGTCGCAGAGGGTGACGAAGCGCGCGTTGCCTGCCAGGTCCTCCAGGTAGACCACGCAGGAAACGAAGTTCTCCTGCTTGGTCGCCTGTCGTGTGGGAGTGCATGGGACTTGGGAACGCCCATGGGAAAAAAATCCAAAATCACGGCCGGGCCGGGCCAAGCCAAATAGTGGGGCCGGATTTTTGTTTTTGATCATCTCTGCTTCGGAAATTGCGCAACAACGCCGTTTCTTATCAAAAAACCGGCCAGACCGAGCAATAATAAAATAGTGCGAGGAAACGGAAAGAGCGAATAATTTTTTTTCAAACTTATAATTAATTATTCCACATTTTCAACAGCATTGGATAAATTTTCGATTTTTGCTTCTTTTAGTTCCAGATTATATTATTACTGAATTTGAATCCGAAGACGACAAATCGTAATATACTCTTTAAGAGCATTCCAGAAAAAAAATGTATGAAAACTCCTTCAAAGTTCCTTATTGGTTGAAAACCAGTCGAGTACATGAGCAAATGTTACACCTGCTTTCAAAATTTAAAAATAGTTGTGAAAAAAACAACAACAACACAATAAGGGCAGCCAATTGAATGCCAATTGAAAAGAGGAATCGAATTCACTGGTTGACATTCAGGTAAAACGTCTCCTGTGAAAGAGATGGCTCGGCTGGCTCTCGCTTCATGTTCTGGCTTCGATGGCCAAGTCGACTTCATCCGAATCGCAGCGACAACGAACACATGGGATTGCATTGCAATTTAATTTCACTCGGTTTTTAACTCTCCGGTTACATATTGATGAAATTATTTGGGAACTCGGCACAAAGTTTAAAATTTAATAGTATACTCGCTAAACAACATGAATTTGTATATATTTCAATGTCGTAATACATAGTCGTATTTATGTATTTTGTCGAAGTCCAAAATTTCGAAAAGAAAAAAATTTACCTATTACTCTTCCGAAAAAATTTCTTGTGGTACACACCGTTAATTGTTTTTTTTCTAATCGTTGAACCAACTATGACTTTTCTTTTATTAACTTTCCCTTTTAGTGTCCCCGTTCCTGGCTTGCAGCCGTCTTTTGTGGACCTGAATCAAGACAAAGAAGAAGAAGAAGATGATCGAGCCAGCCAAACCTTCAAATCAATTCCATAAAAATTTTTTTTACTTTTTTCCTGAATTTATAAGTGTGAAAAATATATACCTACTTCTTTATTGTAATAAAAAAATTTCTAAGCGAGAAAAAAGTCAATAAAGTGAGAAGGGATGGAGTAATGTGAAAAAGAAGAGTAGAATTTAGGATATTCACAAGTGACGACAAAAAAAGAGAGAAGAGCTGAGAGCATGACGGGAAACCAGCCGTCCACTGCGATGACAAGCGTAGAAAGTGAACGAAGCACCCCTATCACAATCAGATATTTGTATTCCTGAACTTTCGCCAGTAGCCTATTAAGATTTAAATTTTCATTTCTATATCTCAACAAAATGCAGCGCAGTGGCTTCAGACGTGCATCGAACTCGCCTCCCAGCGCAGCAAGCCCAATAATTCAAGCATTCATAGTAGTTGAAGAAGGCATTTTCCGACTCCCAGACTAGCTCCGATCGATTCTTCGCATCGGAAAGCACTTAAAACGCACTTTTGAACAAAACCCAACCTGGCCGATTTTGGCTATATCCGCGGCCTTTTTGATTCTCTCCCAAATCGCGTTATATGTACATACATACATAGAGATATGTACAAACATACATATAGAAAGAAAGATCGCACAACAGAAGATACAGGTTCATTTAAGTTTCGTTTTTCTCTTTAATTGCTTGATAGTTTGAATTTGCACCAATTCAAATCGATTTTCTTAAAATGTGTGCAATGTTGGTATTTTTTTTATAGATATTTTAATTTCTGTTTCCTTGAGCGCCTAATTTCCCGAATAGTTTATATTCATTGTGTTTTAATTCACATTTTTAACGGTTCCTTAATAAATATCTCATGTGTGAAATGATACGTGTAGATATTACTATCTACAAAACAGTTCAGCTTCTTATGTTCCTCTTACACAACAATGCAAAGAATCGAAGAGTTCATCAAGCAGATCAATAAGCAGCACAATTAAAAGCAGCACACAAATAATAACGGCGTCAATGTTCAGTGGTTGAAGGTGGATGAAAGTGAAGAGAGACGGAGTCAACAGGGACGGGACTTAGGGCCCTTTCCCCCGCCCCTCTGCCGTCGGCATATCATGAACTCACTCTTCTAAACTCGGGACATATTTCGAAAGGTCATTTGTATCTTATGTATTTTAATAGAAAAAGAGAATGGTAACGAACAGTTTGTTGTGCAATATCCACATGTCTTTTGACAGTACTCCCGATAAGTATCACAGACGCCGTCCCGTTGAAAATTGACGCAACTGAAAAAAAAGGAAATTATTCTCAATTTAAAGGTTTAAAGGTGCCGTGAAGAGCGATTGGGGCGTGAACATGGAAACGCATTTATGTAATTTGGAAATTGAAATTTGCCGTGTATTCATTGAATCTATTAGAATGGATACGTCTAAGGGCTGCCTACTGCCTGGGCACCATCATTCTTTCCACATGTCGCAATGACTTTTTTTGTGTTGCCTTTCCTATGGAATGCTCGACCTTATACGTGTAGGAAGAGGTTGCGACGAATTAGAAAATGACTATCAAAGGAATGAAGTATACAATTAAACATATTCGTGTGAATGGAAAATAATTTTAGTGCACTCGCCACACTTTTTTCTCCGAGAACTTTCCCGTACCATTCAAGATTTTCTCCAGGAAGTTTTCGGGACCGGTGCGGGAATTCTGCAAGTTCTCGCCCCGCTCCCGGAATTTGTTCCATAGAATAAAGACGCTGCTGGTTTAGGAAAGAAAGGCTTCCCCCGAAAAAACATTCAAACGAATAACATTAGTAAACCCTGCCAACTCCTGGCAGTGAAAACTGCAACCGAATTCTCTCTACAACTGCCACTTTAGTAAATAATTAAACTAATGTAAGTGTGCATTATTTGTAAAACTGACTTACATATAATAGGGACTTAGGTCGTTGCAGTCCGAAATGGTAGTAGTCGTTGAAGAAGTGGTGTCGGTGGTTGTTGAGGGGGTTGTGGTGATGGTGGTTGTGGTGGTTGTAGTCGTTGTTGTGCTGTTCGTTGACGGGGGCGACGTTGAAGAAGTAACAGCACAAGACGAATCCTACATAAAGGCAATAAATCGCATTAAAATTTTGTCTGTAATTCCTTTTTCACCTCTGATCAATAAAAAGGAGTTTGCAGCTTATTTTAACGGCTCATCGTTCAAAATGTGTCTCACCTCGGACGGATCACAACAGTATCGATTGGCATTGCAGAGCGAGTCATGAAGAAAGGCTCGGCATTCGCGATCGGAAGTGCAACCAAACTAAAAATTAAGTGTAGTAGCAGCTCAGATTGAAAGAAAGAAATATCTATAAAAACAACAGTAAAAATTAGTTTCAAATGGCTTTAAACAATGACTGCCAGAAAACTTTAAGTATAGATTCAAATTTCCTCGACCAATTTCTAAATGCGCAAAAGTGCGAAGAACCGTTATGTGTAAACAGCTAAGAATAAGAGAATTTGCAAAGCAACACTACACCATTTTGTACGGGCAATACATCTTGTGCCAATATCTTTCCTTCTAAAAAATAAAATAATTTAGCGATCTATGATTCTGTCGTGAATACAAAAAGAGAATAAAAACTTACACATGATGTGGAAACACGGTGTAAGAGCAGTAGGGTTAAGAAGAGGAGTGCAGACAACCTCTGCATTTCTCGCATCAAAGGCGAAGTACCTTCCAACGGGGTAGATGACGACAAGAGGAAATGGGCGTTCCTTAGAGAAGTGACTGAAAAGAAACCAAAGGTGAGTGTATTGCGGGTTTCAATAGAAAATGAAAGTAGGTACAAACCAATCGAAAAAGTGTGATAGGTGCGTGATCGGTTGAGAGTTCCTTCAATGTCGTCAACAGTTTTTATTTCCATTTGGGAACAAATGTGATAACCTTCCTTTGAAAGAGACGAAGTGAATTTGCTTATCGGCACTAAGGTTTTGAACGTCTTCTCATTGCTTTCTACAACAGTTCAGCGAGTTTCACCGATACAAATCAATATGAATTGCTTAATATTGACCAATTATATAGCGTTTCAATAAAATATTTTTTTGCATAGTGTCCAGCTCGGGTCGGTTAGAATCTGCATCACCAAGGACATGCACAAAAAAAATTATGCTAAGAGCATTCCTTTTAATTTGTAGAAGGAAAAGCTTTAGAAAAAATAATGAACAAGTGAATAAAGTTGTGCATCTCACATGCAACCGGTCGGCCTGGCTGGAGAACATCGGGCCCAAGAGGGCCTGCGAGCCGGCTCACCTTTTTTGGGCCCGGCGCCGCCAGGGCCCTGGGAAGTTGTAATCCGGGCAAGTTGAATCTTTTTTTTTCGAGAGATATTTTTCGCTGATGTTTTGCGACCAACACGATGAACATTCATTTCTAATGATGACATCCTTTTCTCAAATTCCGGTAAATAAACGAATTACAGTAATCACGAAGAGCCAGGGAGGAGGAGACTGACATGGAATGTCATGGAAAACACAATGACAATGGCTCAACTACCCCGAGCGACTACAGCTTATTTTTGTTTACATTATTAATTCTATTCATTTTTCACACTCTCACTATTCTTAGTGATTATCCCCGTGCAGAATCAATACTGCTCCTTCGATGCCGTTTCTGACCTATTATGTGACACGGTGCAATAAATATTATTATTCTTATGAACATGGCATCATCACTGCTTCCTTCTTTCCTTGATCATTTGTTGTAGAGTCTTGTTCGCACCTGTTTTTATCTTCTGATGAGCAATGATGATTTGTTGTTCTGATAATTCGTCCGCATTCTTTCTGTTTGTCCTGTTTATAACTTTTGTCATTCTTGTTTCTCCCGCTCTTTATCTCGCTGTTCCTCTTTCGCGCTCACCTCTCTCTCTCTCTCTCTCAATCTCTCTCTCCCTCTCTCTATCTCTTTCCATCTCTCTCGTTCTCTCGCTCTCTCACTCTATGGACACAAGCTCGTCCTCTTATTAATTGTTCGCAAAGAATTGTATTGATGTTTACAATTTTATTATCAATATTAACTTTAACTTCATATACGCACACCGTAGTGAGGCGTGGTGGTGAAATTTAGTTCAGTGGAAATAAAAATGAAATGACCTATCCGACCGAGGCGATCCCTTTTATACTCGAGAGTTCATTCGATTTTAATCACGTGACAGCTTAATGCACATCGTGTCACGTTTTCCCGTACTGAGTCGAATCTTCTCTTTCATCTCTTGACTCTACAGTTCGTGTGGTCATGCCTTCTCTTCTGCCTTCCGGTAAGCAATCTTGGCAGCTTTCCATTCTCCCCCTGCCACTATCTCTCTCTCTCTCTCTCTCTATTTTTTCTCCTTCATTTCCATTCACACAATTTTCAATGTGAACTCTTTTCGATCTGGCCTTTATTTTTCTTTCTTTTTCTCAATCTCTTTATCTTTATCTTTTTCTCTCTTTCTCCATCTCTCTCTCTCTCTTTAACTCTTTCTCTCTTTCTCCATCTCTCTCTCTTTATCTCTTTCCCTCTTTTTCCTCCTCTTTGTCTGTCTTTATCTCTTTCTCCTTCTCTGTTTCTCTCCCTACCTTGCTCCCTGCCCACTCTTTTGTTATACTAGATCGTTGATATTCTTACAGAGAGAGAGAGAGAGAGAGAGAGAGAGAGAGAGAGAGAAAGCATGGGGGAGGCAGAAATTATTGAATTCAAGCTGCATATGAATGAGAGGAACCTGATTTGTAAGTTGGGTCTCAATGAGTTTGAGCAGTTACGCTAAAAGTGGAAAGATGGTGCAGTGCACTCCTTCTGTTAGTTTCGAACTATTATTTTAAAGAAGCAGCGAACAATTTTCATAGTGCATTCTTTACAGTTTGATTGCGTGAGAACATTTCTTTTAGTTTAGAGCACGCACTTTCCAGTGCCCGGACTGATGAAGATTTCGGTGTCATGAGGTTTCTCGTTCTTCATTTTCCCTCTCTCTCTTACTCTCTCTCTCTCTCTCTGTGTCTCATTATCTCTCTATCTCTTCTCTCTATCTCTTCTCTCTCTCTCTTGGTCTCTCTTCCTCTATATCTCTCTTTTATCTCACTCTTGTTCTCTCACTCTCTATCGTTCTCTTTCTCTTCTCAGATCTCCTTTTCTTCTCTATTTCTCTTTCCACTCTCACTCGCTCCCACTGCTATCTCTGCCTTTGCACTCTCTCCCTCTCCTCTCTCTCTCTCTCTCTCTCTCTCTCTCTCTCCTTGCCTCGCTCTCACTTTCTCTCACTCTTCACATTATCCTCTCTCTCTCATCACTTTGAGAAGAAAAACTAAATAATAGACAAAGATGGCGCACAAAAGATGATCAGTTCCTTCACTTTTTTTTCTTAGAAAAAAAAAGTGAATAGGCAAAAAAAATTTTGCCGGAATAATTGTAGTGTGGCGCCCGGCAAGGCGAAGCGCCAGGTCCTGCTGTCCTCCTCTGGCCTGAGTCTCTCCGGTTGGCCTTCCCTCGGCTACGGCAGCTGGCCCTATGCGTCGTACGGCTACGCCTCCTACCCTCAGCTGCAGCAGCAGTACCAGGCCATCCAGGTCGCCCAACCCGTGCAGACGACTGTCCAGGTCGCGCAGCCTATCCAGCTCGCCGCCGCCATCGTCAATGCTGCGCCCGCCGTCCACTACGTCGTGGCACCCGCCGTCCAATTCGCTGCTCCTCAGCCCTCCAACACCAAGATCTCCGTCATTCAGCGCGCTTAAATATGGAATCCTGATCTCGCACGATTATAACTTGAAGAATAAACCGATTAAGCATGCATTATTTTCCGTGTGGATTTGCACGCAAAAATCAACTGCTGCTGAAAAAGGGTGCTACCTTGAAATGGTAAAGTGATATACTTCTTTCTATGAATTTATATAGAAACATTTAATACTATATAGTTTACAACAGAACAGCATAAATAGATATGTTAAATAGTTGTTGCAATCTTGAGCGACTGGAACATCTGATCACGAGGTATTTTATTGCTGATTAACATGTGAAACTAATAAAGCGCTGGCCATTTAAGCATTGTCATAGTATCCCGTCTTTGTAGCAATTAAAACATGCATCTTTTATCATATCTATGTCTTTTAAATGATATAAAATAATATTCATTTGTTTCATCATCAGCAGATACAATGTATGTAATGTATGTTTCAGCACATCATGTTGCTATAGATCACAGATTCTTCGCCCTCTCGAAAGAAGGCTTCTTTCACATTCCCGCTCTCCCTAGCCAGAAATACTACACGGCACTTTGTTCCATTCAATTGCTGCTAAAGATGCCCCACTCCCAATGGTGCACTGTGTATATCCAAGAGGATTCCAATGTGCTTAGACTTTATATTCAACTCCTTCTGCTAACAATAAGAATCAAATGTGCTTGGAAAGAGACACGATGAAAGAATACTTCTTGGAAAAGTAAAGACAAGCTCAAAAAATGAATTATCCAGCCGTAATGCGATATTGTGAGAGAAGAATTTGAAAATTTTATTATCAAGCATAGAGAGAGGAAGGAAGGGATGTGAGAGAGAAAGGAGAGAAAAAGAAAGCAAATCTAAAGTACGTAATCATCGGTTCTTGCTTCGGAACAAATTCGCTGCGGCAGAAAGACTGAACTGAGAATTCCATGGTGCATGAATTAAGGTTCCCCTAGCGGAGAAATGAGAGGAAACTGATTTGTAAGTTGGGTCAAAAGGAGTTTGGCGGCGGCAGTTACGCCAAAAGTGGAACTGCTGCCCTCAAACTTTGGTGGTGCAGCGCATTCATTCTGTGAGTTCGAAAATTATAATTTCTGCCTATTTCACGCTTTCTCTCTCTCTCTCTCGCTCTCTCTCTCTCGCTCTCTTTCTCTCTCTCGCTCTCTCTCTCTCTCTCTCGCTCTCTTTCTCGCTCTGGCTCGCGTTCTCTCAGCAGAAGAGACGTAGAATAGAGTGAGAGGGAAGAGAGTGAGAGAGAAAAAGGAAGAAAAGTAAGAGAAGGAAAGAGAGTCAGAGAGAGAGAGAGAGAGAACGAGAGGTGCAACCGCAGAGAAGAAGAGCGAAACTCTTCATCGCTATGACGCGGCACCGGCTCTCTCATCACCTTTTGCCATATGGCTGGTTGCCTTATATAAAAGGCCAGGTTTGCCAGATGAACAGCATCCTCTCATTTCTCTCCTCCCAACTACTCTGAAATGGCTCGCTTCCTTCTCTTCGCCGCCGCTAGCATCGCTCTTTCGTTCGCAACGTAAGTGTCAATTTGTACTTTTTTTGTCTAATTTGCATGTTACTTATATATTTTTCTTTCTCATAAAATTAATTTTTAAAAAACCTAATTAAATATACACAACAGAAAGAAAATAAGAATAAGCCAAATACCTCCACCCTCTTGCAGCCCTGAGAAGCGTCAGATTCTAGTCTCCCCCGGCTTCGCCGCTCCTGCAGTCGCTACAGTAACCGCGTCTCCCATCTATTCTACCGTAGCCGCGGCGCCTGCCTTCGCGACCGTTGCCGCGGCGCCCGCTGTCTACTCGACCGCCTCTTCCGCGTACAACTACGGTCTCCCGTACTATGGCGGACTCGGCTACGGTGGTCTCGGATACGCGGGCCTTGGCAATGCCGGCCTCGGATATGCCGGCCTCAGCAACGCCGGCCTCGGATATGCCGGCCTCGGCGGCTATTCCGGCCTCGGCTACAACGCCCTCCCCGCCTATGGCTACTCCGGCCTCTCCAGCTACCCCTGGACCTCGTCTGCCGTCGGCAACCCCTACGTCAACTCAGTCGCCACCGTGACCGCATCGCCCCTCATTGCCGCCGCCGCGCCCTCGGACACCAAGATCGCCATCGTCAACAGACACTAAGTGTGTACTCCTTTTTAGGCATCTCCTAAGATCCCATATGGGGGCGTTGACCAACTCCTCCACATTCCAACGACAACCTCATGAGAAACCTCACGAATTGATGCATCTCAATTGTCTTTCATCTCCACTGCAACTTCTGCAATGCACAGAAGTCGCTAATAAAATTGTAAACATCAATAAAATTCTTTGAGAACAATTAATAAGAGGACGAGGTTGTGCCCATAGAGCGAGAGAGCGAGAGAACGAGAGAGAGAGAGAGGGAGAGAGATAGAGAGAGGGAGAGAGAGGTGAGTGCGAAAGAGGAACAGCGAGATAAAGAGCGGGAGGAACAAGGATGACAAAAGTAATAAACAGGACCAATAGTAAAAATGCGGACGAATTTATCAGAACAAGAAATGATCATTGCTCATTGTCAGGAGATGAAAACAGGTGCGAACAAGACTCAACAAATGATCAAGGAAAGAAGGAAGGAAGCAGTGATTCGGCCATGTTCATAATATACTCGCGAAAAGTACTAAAAATATTGTTTTAAATTGTATCATTTAAAATACCGAGTATATCGACTTGCCTGCGCTCGCAGGCATTTGATAAAGAAGATGACGATATCGGGGTCGCAAATTGGGAAGATAACGGTGAGCCGCCCGTGTTGTCAAGACTTACGCCTGCAAGGAAGCTTTTTTTTTAGCTAGTTGTATTCTAGAAAAAAATCGCTTAAAATTCTACAGTGTGCTAGCTGGAACATTCTCGACAATTATAGCGTAACCTGTTGTAGGCGACGACCCTATAATCACGAATAATGGGAGATATGAAAACATGGTCGGAATGAGTGTCTGAAAAGTGATTTACGATGCGCTGTAAATTCGCTTTGTTAATTACGAAGATTGGTTTCTTTTTGACTCTTTTTTCCGTCATGTTTTGTGTGGTGTACCTGAATGAGGAGCGCAGTGAACAGCTGCCGATGGAGCTCACGCGTCCGCTCCGACATTTCGATGGTGTTGAAAGCGTGCCGAATTCGAATAATGAAAAAGATGACGAAGCCCCTGGTGACTGTGCGGAAAGCAGAGAGTGTAAGGAAAATGGCCAAAAAAGACATTGGCAAATGAAAGCAAACCCATCACGATTAGGCTGCTCATCATGAGAAATGCCATGTTCGTCACGTTCAGTTCAAGGTCTCCATTAGCGTTCCGCATCTCGAAAAACAGACGGGAAAGATGGTTTAATAGGAAAAACAAAATGGGCACTTACTTTTACAATTACGGTAATAGAAGTGTGACGAACAACGTCCAATTCGTAGAGCTCTTTTTGTGAAAGTTTGGCGAATATCTAAACGACGATGCGTAACTCTGTTCCTAATGGTTCTATATACTTTAAGCTTTGATGTTTAAACTAGCCAAGACTTATGCGTAGGAGCGATGTAATCAATATTGCGATGCATGTCGATTGCAGATGCTCACAGAGAACGATGTGATATGGATTCTCGCACCTTCTCCCCCCCCCCCCTTTGCCGCCAAAATGTGACATCCGTTGTCAGAATTATCTTCGGCAGGCGGATCACCATGTCACAATTTTGGATGGAACAAAAATTTTATGTCACACTTTTTTGTCTGTGTGTATATACTCTGTGAGAACGGAATAAGGTCTTAATATGGCGTCTTCTCATCGACGACAAGAGTGAAAATAGTGCATTGAATACGAGCGAGCAGACTCCAATCAGCGCGCAACTCTTCCAGACGCGAACGCCGCTTGTCCATCGCAGCCAGGTCGGTCTACATGAAAAAATGTAAGAGAAATTACACATTTTCTCTTTAGTTTTTTCCTTGTTAAATACTTTTTTAATGAACAATACTCCTCAAAAAAGGAACAGAAAAGGGATCGGTACTCGCAAATGGCATTGTTTCGGTAGAGAAAGTGGAGCGCAAGTAGAATGAAAGTCTGGTAGAAGAGAACAATGAAGATCGTGAATGCGACTTTACCGCCGGAATACGGTAGTCGAGGAGCGAGCTCAGAGAAACATGAGACTGCACCAGTTATATAACCTATAAACAGATCTATCTCAATTATTTAATATTCAGGAATTCTATAGTGATTCTAAAGAATTTTTACACATCGCTTGACGATAAGGGACGTCGCTTATTGAGCTTTTAGGCTTAAATATTTTCTTTAGAAGCACAATATAATTAATTGATCAGTATAAAGAAACTAACATATGTATATT
Organism: Allodiplogaster sudhausi; assembly: GCA_945643635.1. Lineage (NCBI taxonomy): Eukaryota > Metazoa > Nematoda > Chromadorea > Rhabditida > Diplogasteridae > Allodiplogaster > Allodiplogaster sudhausi. Next base: position 2,462,638 of record CALZFC010000356.1, read on the forward strand.
TGATTAGTGAGACTTACTCTGTAGTTGTAAAAGGCCAATTGGGAAGTGTCATTCAAAACCTTGTTAAAAACTTTGCTACTGACTATAGTACCTATGAATAACTTGAAGTCGTCACTTTCAACGAAACATTTATTCCAATAGGGAAAGAAGAGTTGATGTCAACATTGAAAGAGTTCTCAGCAAATGCATCACCGGTAACACTTGTGTGCGAATGGCTTTACTGAAACCGATAATACACATAAGCAATCGAAAATATTAAATGGATGAGATGACAAACAAAGAGGTTTTGGACATCCACTCGGTCAATTTAAGTATATAAAAAATAGTAGTCGACTATCTATTTTCATCTCATAATGCTCACTCTTCTCTCCCATTCAATCACCCTTTCAGTCACCGCTTTAAGTATGTATGAAACGCCCATTTCCTCTTACCTTTATATATTCCTTCTCATCGTTTCCTCGAGATTGAGGTAGTTCCTAAAAAAAATCTCGCTTATATTTTATTCTTTAAAAAATCCAACTTTAAGTACTTTAGTTTAGAATAGCAATCATGAAATGTTAATTTGTGAGAAATGTTTAGAAATGCAAAAAAAATCCTTCCCATTAAAGGAATAAAACTATAAATTACTCTTGTTTCCCGTCACTCGTTTCGAGTGCATAGATGGCTTCTGCTCGACTGTCAGGTACCGCCCCAAAGTGCCCTCTTGGTCGAAATAGTCTGCGAACCATCCAGGGCCTCAAATACTTAAGTAAAAATGTTTTCTACAAAAGAATAGACAAGAGAAGACCGTAATTTCGAAGTGGAAAATGGAATGATATCAGACCGTTGCGCTCGGGGGTAGCGGGCTTAAGAGTCTTGAGTCCGAATTCACCGGCGGCTGTAACCTCCATCACTGCGCCGGAGTTACCATGCAAACGAGGCAAACATTGCTGGGGAAACACATCGAACCGACAAACAAAAACGATATTGTGCATCGAGAAACATTACTGTTGAATTACAAGCTAGAAATAGCTTTGGGATATCCCCGCTTTAGCAGGGGATCAGATGGGATCTTTTCTTCGCCTAAACACACTTCATTTTCCTTCGTACTTATTCCACCTCTATTAGATATTCCCCTAAATAGAGTAGTCGTAAGAGGAATCAAACATAGTAAACCATGAAAATTCAATAATAAATGCTCGGATCGAAACCCAAATAGCGTCAGACGATAATAAATTAATGATAATAAATTCGAAATCAGGAAGTGAATGAAACATCGAATAACATCTACCTCACTCTTTTTTTCTTAAAAAAATTGAATCTCCACTTGATGCGAAAAGGTAACGAAAACCTTATTGGCGAAGCGAGAGACTAGCAAACTTAGTACTCTGCTGGCACACTGCCAGGAATCCCTTCATAGACCCCCTTGAAGGCCCATATCTTTTTTTAAAAACTTAGTACTACATTACAAATTAGTGTTGTGATCAAAGTTATACAAACTTGGAGAGTGGGTTTTAGATTTTTAGAGATTTTAGAAACATATTTTTTAGAGATTTGAATCTCCCGACTGTTGCGCCTCTACCAACCTCGTTATTCAATGGATAGTAGTCTGTGGCGCTGAAAATCGTGACAAGCTGCCGTCCGGAGAAGAATGAAAACCCGTTTTTTATCATCTATAAGTTATTGATTTTCTTTCAATTATTAATTTTTAATTTTTATTAAATTGCCATTATCTCATAATAATTTTAACACCTAGAGAAACCTCAGAACAATGCATACTCTGATGAAAAAATTTCCAAATATTAAATAAGATTAATGAATTTATTACAACGAAATAAATCAATTGATTATATTATATTTATTAAATGGCACCTGATGGCCTCTCACGATCACGGACAGGTTGTGTTTCTGAAGAAAGTTGGTCAGTGCACTCTTCCCGAAGAAGTGCGATACACCACGAAGGGTGTTTTCCGCAAATCTGATAAAGGACGAACAGACGTGAGAGAGAGGGTGAAAAGAGATAGAGAGGAGGACGAGAATGAGAACATACTAACCCATCGACTCCGAATGCAGGATCGGCCCAGAGAAGGTCGCATGAGATGCTGTTCGTAGTTGGCTCCCCAAAGGGACGATGAATCTGCAATTGTATATAAAAAAATTCTTAAAAAATATCCTCCTTTGCTACGGGACAACTAGTGTAGTGATCATGCACTTTGCTCAATTACTATCACTCATTTTCCATTATTTTTAATCGTAATAGTGGATAAAAAAGAACAATTTATTGAAGATAATGACCTTGTTAATCTGGTCGAGACAATCGAGTTTCCTCGGGATTCCCCCATGCATGAGCATCAGCGAGCCCTGATGAATGACAGAGGCGAGCGGCAAACAATCGAAGACTTCGTTGAACTTCTCGTACAACTTCACTCCATCCTCTCCCTCACAACCAAATTTTTTAATAATATCTTATAAAAGTTTGATGTCAACCTGATATTTCCTTGTGATCTCGGCGTGAAAGCCGTAAGTCCGATTGATAGGGCGGCATTTTTTTTCCGCGAAGCAAGATGTACTGTGAGTTAATACTTATTATTTTATAAAAAAAAATATTCTCAATATGAGTAAATGTCATCTTTCTTCTTCCGATATGTTCAAGTTAGGCCTATAAGATCGAATGGAGTTGGACCCCTTTATGAGAATCAGTATTTAGTCAGATATTAGGTTTTTTGGGATACTGTAGAAAATTCTGTTTTTGCACACGGTGCGTCCACAAATAGGCGCTGATCCTCCTCCCTAATTAGCCCAATTTCGATAAGCAAGGAGTGACAAAGGCGTCAGAAAAAAAATCATGACAATGCATGAACTTGATTCAAGATGATTTTGTTTACCTTTTCTTTAATTTAATTTTTTAAAAAAAATAGATTTGAAAAAACCATCGAATTAGATGCTTTTTTATACTTCAGTTCGCATTTATCAATAAACTAAACTTAGTTCTTATTTATTATAGGAACTGTTCTCACCCGTGTTGGGTAACGTAGCTTCAGAAGACAGAGCAGAGTCATCACCTGAAAGAATTGACACTATTTCTTCATAAGTTATTGGGTTCAAAATCATCATAAATTGCTATTTCTTTGAAAAATATATTTATTAGCTTATTTCAACAATATGTACTGTATAGTAGTCCTTTTTTTAGTTCTATTCTCGCCCCTCCCACTTGCTACAGTAGCCCTTGCACCTCGACGCCACACGGGCCACGATCAACGTAGTCTCCGAGGAAGACGAAATTGTTGGAGGCGAAGCCGGGGGTCTTGCTGTTGGGATCGCGAACCAACGAAAAGAACTTCATGAGATCTCCAAACTGTAAATGGAAAAGTCAAGGCTGAAAGTATGCAGCATATGCGTGTATTACCGTGGCAACTTCACCTTAATCAATTGGCCAGGAAACTCGATAAATCACACTAAACTCCTGTCCATGAAGATCGCCGACGATAATACACGGAAGAGGAGCGACTGCCAGTGTCGGTTCAGTCAGCAGAAGCGTCTTGGTAGCTTCCAGGATCTTTTCCAAGTCGCTAGGCTTGAACCGTGGATGCTGCTGAAGGAGAGCAAAGATATTTCTCTGTCATGCAACTTTTTTTTATCTCGAAATTGTACTTTTTTTATATTTTTGATTAGCTTAAGAGAGCCTCTCTGTAAGACTCAAGGAGACTTGTATAGGTGCCTGCCCTGAGGAATTTTTGTTTAGGTTAGCGTTGTAAACTTTATGAGGGATATATCTAGTGTTCATAACGAAGTCTAGGCGGTCAGAAAGTTTAGAAAAATGTTTTTCACTTATAAGTCGTAATGTTCATAAACTTTGGATGACCATATCTAACGTTATACTTAATATTTCTCAATATTCTTTTCACTGGTCGATTCCTTGTCAAAAACTACACAAAAAAGTCCCAGATGACCATATTCGAAAAATTAACAGTTTTATAACTTTTGGTCAATTGAATTTTTTGACATGTCGTTTTCAGGCAATAACTTTTTTTATTATTATGACTAGCAGAAAACTGAATCTTCCATAAGAAAGAGGAGAAAAAATTACACATAATATGTGTCTACGAGGAAAAATCTCCGATACTTTTTTGGGTATGAATATGGGTTTCTGAGCAAATTTCGGCTTTGGCTGCAAACCATAATTTCTTTCAAACTTCATCAATTTTAAAACGGAATAGTCCATTCGATGTAATTTTTTATCCTCTTTAAAATAGTATATACTTTGTTTGCAAAAGAAATTAGTCTAAAGGCCTAAAATTGACTTTTTGTGTTTTTGGCCTATTTCTGGTGTTAAAATACTCGTTCTTTGGACCATTAATGGGTGATATAGACCGACTTTCCACATAGTATTTACTCTACAAGAAAGAGCAGTTAAAACTGAGTCGGATACAGCTTTTTAATCAAAATCTGAGGATTCTTTTTTTGGGAATACGTATTTGAATGCTGACAGTGGAAGGCGATATTGCTGAATATTTTTTTTTAGCAAATATTTCAAATTAGCTCTTTTGAAACATCTAGCACCTAATAAAGGGTATTCCAGGATTCTTTGAAGTTCTTTCATGATATACCACTCAAAAGTACACAAAAAGTCAAGAAATTTCATTTTTACGAGCCTAGATGGCGAAATAAATGTACGAAAACTCCTTCGAAGCCAACTATCAGGTCATTTGTGAATCGGATTACCAAAAAGGTCATAACCATTCGAAAGAGCAGAGAATTTTACATAATATATCCACCGATGAAAGAGCAAAACCTGTACATGTTTCAGAAATCTTGAAATTTCGAAAAAAATCGACTACAGGATTCGACTATTTTGAGCTGTACTGCGAAAGCTGGTAAAAATGGAAACTATGTTCGGAAAACTCTACAATAATGTTTGTTGAGACGAGAAACATGAATTTGATGTTCATTTTCTACTTTTGAGTACCATCCATGGTACTTTTGCCAGAAGAATGAAATATAAAATGCAAAAAAATTGAGATAGGGAAAAGAATTAGCAAAAAAAAAAGAGAAAGAAAGAGAGAACAGCTAATCACAGCAAAAGGGTGTTCAAGTAGCGCTGTGAAAACATATGAAAATGAAAGCGATGCACTGTCAAACGCGAATACTTCACGGACAGATGTTCAAAAAGTCAGCAAAACCGGTTCCAATAAGTTCAAAACCCATTCCAATATCATATGGATCCCAACCATAGATATAATGAATACAAAACCAATAAAAATAAATAAACATAAACTTCCACAGCCTGAAGTTTTGAAATAGCCGCGACATCGAGTTTTTGGTGTTGTGTGTGTTGCAGTTGGGAAAACACAGAAAATTACTCATACTACGTTTAGCAAGCAGCTGCTACTCTGTTTAGTGAACTTGCGATTATTGCGAAAGCAATAATTTTAACTTTATGCTCTTTCCAAGCATTTGAGTGCAACATGATTTTATTTTATTTTATATTACAAGTATTTTTTATGACAATTCAAGAACCATAAAACAGCCATTTTCATGGAGCGTAAAACTGTTCACGGCACGGGGTGTCAAGGCGACACTTAGAAAAGATTTTAGTGTATTGTTGTGTGCGGGCTGTGTGCGGTAAGTGCCGCTAGTAAGAAGATAGTATCTCAATAATGACATAAAGGGAAATCGTGCATAGCCTAAACATTTCAAATGTTTCTATTTAGTGGTACCGTATTCACTCGAAATCATGGTGCACTAGTTATTTTTGATGCTGCACTAAAATCTTTTAACATGGTGTCCCTTAATTTAGTGTTACCGTTTTTTCACGGTCTGCCATTCATAGAATGTCGAAAGATGCGGCACTTACCGCACAGAACCCGCACACAACAGTACACTAAAATGTTTTCTAAGTGTCGCCTTGACACCCCGTGCCGTGAACAGTTTTACGCTCCATGAAAATGGCTGTTTTATGGTTCTTGAATTGTCATAAAAAAATACTTGTAATATTAAATAAAATAAAATCATGTTGCACTCAAATGCTTGGAAAGAGCATAAAGTTAAAATTATTGCTTTCGCAATAATCGCAAGTTCACTAAACAGAGTAGCAGCTGCTTGCTAAACGTAGTATGAGTAATTTTCTGTGTTTTCCCAACTGCAACACACACAACACCAAAAACGCGATGTCGCGGCTATTTCAAAACTTCAGGCTGTGGAAGTTTATGTTTATTTATTTTTATTGGTTTTGTATTCATTATATCTATGGTTTGGTTCCATATGTTGGAATGGGTTTTGAACTTATTGGAACCGGTTTTGCTGACTTTTTGAACATCTGTCCGTGAAATATTCGCGTTTGACAGTGCATCGCTTTCATTTTCATATGTTTTCACATCGCTACTTGAACACCCTTTTGCTGTGACACTCAAAACTGCAAGGAGCGCGCAACCTACTGCGCTACGCAAGCCACATCTTCCTTCTCAAGCAAGATACCGACAATGACAAACATTGGGTCAGCAGCCGAGATCCTGAATTTATGCAAATTTTTAAAAATTAATATAAAATCGCCAGAGGCTATTTAGGAAAAATTGAAAATGCCAGAATCATTTTTTCGACCGTATTAATCGATCTGGACAGGTGCGATCAAAATCCGCCACCTTACGCTTAGATGGTTCCCTTGTAAGTGTCGATTTGCACTGTGCTAACTCTCTGTGCACAGGTTAGTTCAAGCATCGCAATATGGCAAGTCGAATGAAAACAAGCTTCAAAACATGAAGAAAAGCAGGTATATAACGTTTCAAAAAGGACGAACCATAGTTAAATGTCTTTCACGGGGCTGCCGGGAGTCGTTGTCCACGAAGTTGTCCTGGCGGTTCGCGCATTCTTAAGTACACTTTGGCAACTTGGCGATGCACGAGCAGGGCACCGCAACACGACCGGCGTGCTCGCGACTGAACTGTAAATAATTTTAAAAAAATGAAGAGTAACACAGCAACTAAAACAAATAACAACAACAACTTCACATTGAAACGCATTGTTTAAGTTTGAGCATTTCTTGATAGCAATATTTATGCGTTCCTACGGCATTGTTTACAAATATTTCGTTATTTTGGGCAAGCCGGAACCGAAATTTCCGGACAGCTGTCACACGGAGGCCATATTGTGAAAGATTTTCAGTTGGTGAGAGTAGGTCTCTCATAACTACTTGATCTCTCCCTCCTTTCAGCCGAGTTTTTCTATTCATCTAAAAATTTACGCTCAGAATCAGCCAAAACATCGGAATATGGAGGGAGAATCGAAAAGCGCGCATAGAGAGAGTGTTGTTTGAAGGGAATTAGGCATTTTCAGCTCGATTGCATCAACTCTTGTTCTCACCCGAAAACATGACACTTCACTACGGCGGCAGACCGAGAAGCTAATGCAGACGTCGATCCCGTGAGCCGCAGCACGGGATGTTAGAACACGGCGCGCAGGTGTGGTTCCCTTTTCAAAATGCGAAACGTCGGATGGAAGGCGCACTATAAAAATCAACCGTCTTGCGTCTGACCGCTTTTCATGCGTGTTCATGCGTGTTTTTTCGTGCGTGTTTTGACACTTCTAACACATCTCGCCCTGGCAAGTTGCCAGTTTGAGCGCGACTTAAATCCAACTCTCTACGTCTCTGCCACTTGGTCAGAGTGCAGACAGTGGGAGTAAGCTGTCAACCGGTGCCAGCTTTGTATAGCGAGTGCGTCCGGAAAAATGCATGGGCTGAACACCCGTGGCAGGGGAGAAGAATCTCTGGAGGAGGTAGCAGAGGATTTGATGCAGGCATGACGAAGAGAATTTCATGTGTAATTGATAATTTTTTTGTGATTTTATCAAAATTACTTTTGAAAAAATATATCTTTTTACACTTGCTTATAACTTTTTCTAGCATATTCTGTTTTCTGCTTTCCCTTTCGGAGCTCCTAAATGAAAACAATTATTAAGTGTTCTTCTTTGAGGTGGTCGCCGTGGAAAGCAACAACTACGGATATGGGGGTAGCAGAGGAGGGCGCGGAGGGTACATTGGAAGAGAAGGAGGGGAAGCTTCTCTATTAACGGAGGCAGATTAGACGAGAGAGGAGGCGCAGGTGGACGGGGAAATAGGCTAGCCAATGTTTTATTTTCTTAAAAAATATGCATAAATAAATCATTAAATAACGACTTTTGAAATCGTCTAGTGAAGAAAGATGTAAGCTAATGTAATAGAAGGTGATCGCGGAGGTGGTCCTTCGGGTGGCGGAGCAAGAAATGTTGTCCTGCGACGCAGCAACTCTCCCGAAGAAAGCATTGGAAGAGTCAGATTTGGTTTTGAAAGTTATATATTATTTTCGATATAGAATTGTATAATAATGAGTCGGTAGCCTGCGCTGACGAGATGCCACCAGATCTGGAATGAGCAATGCATCAATCCATTGTAAATAAACGCAATTCATAATGCCATTTTCATCTGGAATTTTATTAAATTGAAGTTGTTTGTTGATATCTCACGATCAGTTGTTTATATGTGTGCTTTCTGCTTACGTGAGAGCTTCGCATTACCTTGGTTTATAAAACAGGTCTGCTTTTAGCTCACACTTTTCGATTCAGCTTTAACATGATTCAAATCTGGTTATTTTCACCATTGTCACACTTTCTCATATTCACTTCGATTTTACCAATTCTACTTATGTAATTGCATTTGAGTTACTTTTTGTTATCCCTTCAACAGCTTATTTCCTTTTTACATAAAGATAGAAAAGTAAGCAATAATGATAGATAGAGACAGCAAATTATTCAGACTCTGTGCAATCGCCTTGACACTTGATAACAACGAAAAGCCGTGAGAAGACAGCCGGCTGTGTAGAAGGTCAGTTTAATAAGGAAAATAAGGTCCAGACCTTCAGCATTTCAACTATCCGCTTTCGTTGTGACCTCCTGAAAAAAATATAATTACAAGTGGCATTATACCAAATTTTTATCTGAATCTTCTTTTTCCCCCTCGCCATTCTCCCTCTGTCCCCCTCCCTGTCTTCCTCTCCCCCCCTCTCTCTCTGACACTCTTTATCCCTCTTCCCTCTCTATCTCTCCCACAATCGCTCCCTTTCGCAATCAGCCTTCCTCTCTCTCTCTCTCCCTTCCCATCCCTAACCTTGGTCGGAATGTCGAGTCGCGAGCTTGAACACCTGGACGCTGCAGCGCATGTCGCCGGTGATGAAGAGAATACCTACCTTTTTTCGCGGTCGCCCATAAAGAAGAGAAGAGAGTCAGGTGAAACGAGGAGGCCACGCCCACTCAAAAATTTAAGCCCCGCCCACTCTGGAATGTAGGCAACGCCCACGACAACACATTTATTGGTAGCGAATGCCAGCGAAAGAAGTGTGCGAGTGAATCAAGAAGAGAGCCGTCAGAGACGAAATGGAGGGGCTTAAAGTTCGCCAAAACATTATCACTTTTCCTCTCTTTCTCTCTCCCTCAATCCCTCCCTCTCTCTCACTTTCATTCACTCCCTCCCTTTCTCTCTTTTTCTCTCAATGTAATAAAGCTATCTTGCTTCTTCGATGTCGTATCGAGGTGGTTGAGACGTTAGCAAGGGCACACACAACAATCGTTTATATCTACATGGTCGGACGGCAAGAACTACAGCTAATATAAATAAATGGGTAAGGCTGGACGAGCACCCGTTCAGCAATAGCACTCCGAGGCGTACTGAATTGATGCAGTTAAAAGAATTTACACAGCTCTAAGAATGGTTCAGTTACAAGAATGTCATAAGAATTGACACCGGATTATAAATACAAGCATTCTTATAATGCAATACAGATGGTCACTACAAATAGTGTGCGCCAGAATTTAGTACAAGGGAAGGAATGAGATGATATGGATGTCATCACGTGACATCACTATACACGATTCACGAGCACACTCTCGTGATGGCCGCGGAGGAGGAAGAAGTTTTCCGGGTAGAGAAGCTAGGGAAAAAAGAAATGAGGGAGTTTGGACGGGTGGGCGGAGCCTATACGACCTTGTAGACAAGCAGTAGCAGCAAGTTCTCGACGCTCTGCTCACCGTGATCCACATAATCGCCGAGGAAGAGGTAGTTCGATGCCGGCGGGATGCCGAACTGGAAAACGTAAATTAGTCGAAAACAAGTTGGACGGGTGGGCGGAGCTTATTCGTAAGCCACGCCCTCTGACCCGGTCAAAGATGCGAAGACAATCGTGGTGCTGGCCGTGTGTATCGCCAATAACTTGCACTGGCCCAAAAAGTTCGATCATGACTGGCTGTGAGAGTAAAAGCTCCTGGGCTTTAACTGAAAATTGAATAAAGAAGTGCAGCAACCGTAATCCGTTATTATTGCTAGCATAATCTTAAACTAATCTATCCATGACCAAGTCCTTGAAGCAATAATATAATAATAGTATTCAACCTATCCAACAGTTACAACAACAAAAAAAGCTAACCATCAACATTGCAATTCAAAAATAACGAAGCTCCATTTTAGAACGATCATTCACGAACTTTATTATTTATTAGCATCGGAAGGTTACGGTACTCGTTGCGTGCGGAGATAGATGTGCAATACTTTTTGTTCCCTCCTTTACTGACTGCATAGAAAGAAGACTTCTTCCTTGGAGATGACATTTCCGAGTGGCCCGCCGTGGTTGCCAAAGAAGATTCGCCTCATCACCTCAGAGTAAGGGATCGGAGAGGGCGCGAGAACGGGCTCGGAGTCACGGGCTGAAAAGAAAGACAGAGAGAGAGGTTGGAGAGGGAAAGAGATAAGAGCTAGAGGAAGATGGACAGAGAGAGGAGAAAGAGGGATTAGATAAAGGGGAGAAAGGGGTAAGAGGAGAAGGAGTGTGGGAAGACAACAGCGATGAGTAGAGGGGAGTGGTGCTGGACAGAAATGGATGAGATACATCTTTGTCAAATGAACAAGCAAACCATCTTGCTCCTCTATTCGGCACCCATAATTCATTAATTGCTTCATGAGGCTTAAAAATTCAACGAACGGTTGAATAAACAAATAATTTACTACCAGTAGTCTGGTAATATGATGAAGCAACCCTGAAAATATCAAAAATATTTCATGCATTTTTTTCTTCCTAGAAATGACATTTTCCGCACGATTCTCATTCGGGACAAACCCGGATATGTCATTTCCCTCTTGGTTCTCATGCGGGACATACCCAAAAAATACATTTCCCGCTGGTTTCTTATCCGGGTCATAACCAAAACGTACATTTCCCAGTCGGTTCTCATGCGGGATATATAGGTACATATGAAACATAAAATGGCATTTCACGCTCGCTTCTCTTCTGGGACATACCCCACAATAACGTTTCCCTCACGGTTCTCATTCGGGCCGTTCGCTCTACGCTCGGTTTTCATCCGGGGTACGCAAGTAAATAATGTCCACATCAGTGAGCTTCTCTTTGTGATCAACGTTCTCATACGGGGCGTTCTTATAACGACGTTACGTCGTCCACGATGCCTGTCGGCCGACAGATCGACCTAGTCGATGATCGGACCCCCCCCCCCCATTCTACTGAAGACGGCGATCAATTGGACGCCCGACGAGGATGGGTTGTTCATTTGAAAAATATGTTAAGCAATATCTCAGCATTTCTGTCGCCTCTCGTATTCTGCAACACGGCAATTCAAGCACGGCCATGAAAAATGGCAGTTAGTCAGAATCGCACTTGCTAGGCTCCGCCCCTTTGCGGTCGGGCAAACGCGTCACTTGTCAATTTGACCTTGCGCACGCTCAATCAAACCAGGATACTGTACGTTTGACGTGGGTATCCAGAGAAACAAACAGGACTCAGCAGAATCAATAATTTCCCACAATTGAGATTTTGCGCACAAAACAGGTATTTTAAATGAAATGCGTGATTTTGGCTGCGTATTTGCAAGCTCCGCCCATTACTCCGTAGCCATGGATCAAGGCTTCATGGGGACCGCATTTATTAGGGGCTGAACGGCCGTGTGCAAGCGAGGAAATTGTAACAAGTCGGAAATTGACGAATCAACTTTGATTACAGTATTTATTGATTTTAAAGTAGCTATAATGAGAATTATTATTTCTCTTGAGAATCCCGCCTTACATGCGCCAGCTGACCTACTGCATGGCCGTCCGCAACGGCCCGGCCGACCTGTACACAATGGTGCTCGGCCACGTAATCGCTGCCTTTTATCAGGCATGACAAATCATTCTTTTATCATCCGCATCGAGAAGCAATTAAATAAAATTATAACTTAGTAAACGTTAAAATGCCCTAATTGTTCAGGCGGAACGCGAGCGCTGCCTGTTCGGCCTGACCTGCACGGCTGACATCTCCCGTCTCAAGGAGTCCGTGTCTTTTGCTTGTGATTTTATCAAAATAAAATGAAATGAATCAGGCTGCTGCTCTCTTCGCTGCTCACTCCAAACGGCACGAATGCGGATTTGATCCGTCTGCAGGACGTCGGCCGTCTCTTCGCTCGCCTCGCCGACAACCAGGCTGCCGCTCTTCTCCTCCCCGAATTCTTCTTCAGCCACTGGAACATCATCAAAGAGAAGTTTGTTGGCTGGGCCCACCTTGAGAATACAAAAACTGGTTTTCGATTGGCCGATAAATTATTTCTTAAGGCTCAAGAATGCGCCCTCGCAGTTGAAGAGCGTCATTCTCGCTTCATTCCGTCATCTATCTACAGACATCAATAAGGTGTTTATTAAAATTTTAATTTTAAATGTTTCGTTAATATTTTTTTCCATTTTAGCTGAATTCTTGGCTTCGTGACCATCCGGACGCCGCGAGACGGCTTTTTGTAATATCAATTTTATATTTATTGAAATATTGTAAATCAAAACATCTCAGGTGCTTGCTTCTGCAGCCTGCAACCGCGACTGGCGTGACAAGCATCTCGATTCGCTTGCCGCCATCTTCATGGAGAAGGAGATGTGCAATTACTAGGGACCTCCTCTCCCCTCTCTACTTGGGACCTCGTCCCTCTCCTGTGGAGAAGTGCTCTGTTGGGCCCTTCTACCGTCTCATCTTCCTTTGCCCTCCTTTCTCATGTTTCCCTTACTTCTTCTCATTCTCTGCTCCTTTTTTTGCGGAGCGCATAAATTGTTTTAGGGATGATTCTTTCACATTTCTTCGAACGCATATTCTGAAGTCATTCCCAAGCACTTCGGGAAACAGCACAATGGAGGAACCGACCAGGAAAACAGGTCAATAGGAACGTTATTGCCGTTTCCGGTAACCCTGCTGCCATCCACGTCTGCAATGATAATAAAATGAACAAGAGAATGTTCAGGAACGGCAGAACGAAGCCCACACTCTGCGCTATCAAAAAAGCTTGGCAATCGTATTTCCCTCCCATCGAAGTGACTGCATTTCCATCTTCACACTCCTGGGAATCCATCTGATGATAAATTGCCTTAAAGAATGCAGTGACTTTACCTTTTTATTGAAATAAATTTACAGTGATACGAGACATACAATTCGAATATTGCCACTGAGGGGCAGTAAACAGACCTTTTACTCGAGCAAAACGGGGAGAGATGAAGTCAGAGTGCTACATTAGCTAAAACGGCCATTAAGAAATGGTCATGGTAAAAAAGTAAAACCTGTAATAGTCATTTGACATTTGAATGCTTAGGGAGCATTTGACCCAATGGGACTGGAAAGAAAGAAAGGGGATAAAAAGGAGCAAGCCAGAGAGACACGGGTTCAATTCTCTAGCAATAACAGAAATGAGAGATAACAGGAAATGGTAGGACCATTCTCAAGGCATTTTTATGCCCCTTGAACAAACAGCTAACCATAACCAAAAAGAAACAAATTAAAATGTACCGGATGAGTGGCAATTAATCAGTGGCAGCGATTACGTGGCCGAGGACCATTGTGTTCACGTCGGCCGGGCCGTAGCGGTTGGCCATGCAGTGGTCAGCTGACGCATGCAGGGCGGGATTCTCAAGAAAATAATAATTCTCATTATAGCTACTTTAAAATCAATAAATACTGTAATCAAAGTTAATTCGTCAATTTCCGACCTGTTAAAATCCTCGCTTGCTTTGACCGTCTTGTGACAAGTGTTGAAGAGATTCTTGTCGGAAGTCCTCGAGTCGCTCACGAATGAAACGGCCTTGTTCAACTTCACAACCGAGGTTGCGAAGTTAACGATTAAACCGAGGTAACGATTACGTGGCCGAGGACCATTGTGTTCACGTCGGCCGGGCCGTAGCGGTTGGCCATGCAGTGGTCAGCTGACGCATGCAGGGCGGGATTCTCAAGAAAATAATAATTCTCATTATAGCTACTTTAAAATCAATAAATACTGTAATCAAAGTTAATTCGTCAATTTCCGACCTGTTAAAATCCTCGCTTGCTTTGACCGTCTTGTGACAAGTGTTGAAGAGATTCTTGTCGGAAGTCCTCGAGTCGCTCACGAATGAAACGGCCTTGTTCAACTTCACAACCGAGGTTGCGAAGTTAACGATTAAACCGAGGTAACGATTACGTGGCCGAAGACCATTGTGTTCACGTCGGCCGGGCCGTAGCGGTTGGCCATGCAGTGGTCAGCTGACGCATGCAGGGCGGGATTCTCAAGAAAATAATAATTCTCATTATAGCTACTTTAAAATCAATAAATACTGTAATCAAAGTTAATTCGTCAATTTCCGACCTGTTAAAATCCTCGCTTGCTTTGACCGTCTTGTGACAAGTGTTGAAGAGATTCTTGTCGGAAGTCCTCGAGTCGCTCACGAATGAAACGGCCTTGTTCAACTTCGCAACCGAGGTTGCGAAGTTGAACAATCAGCAGCCTGAAAATATTCCATCCTTTTTTCAAAGAATACGGTGTCATCGTTGTTTGCAATAGTTGTCATCACAACGTTGAAACACAACGTTTCATTAGCTTAAAAAACCCCACTTCCGAACGGGTTCAGAGTTCTGAACAGATCTTCGCATGATGAATCCAACGTTTTCCGCCGCAGGAATTTTGGTCGACTCGAATATTCCCGCAAACATGCGTCTTATGATCACGAATATTTGCAGTTAATTATCGCCGTAACTGGCAAGGATTACCACTCCAAAGTCATCTTCCGATCGCACAGATTTAAGTAAGCGAATGAAGAAGAGAAAGACTCGAGGAGAGTCGTGTAGCTCAGAAGGCCGACTTCGGCAATGGCAAAGGTGTCATAGGCAAGGCGAGCGCGGATCATTGGGGAGAAGTTCTGATAAGAAAATGAAAATGATTTTTTATTAAAAGAATATTTACCTACCTCATAAGCATGTGGAAATGTCGAGTTTGAGCGCCCTCTTCTTGTCTTGTTCGTCAATTTCCGACCTGTTAAAATCCTCGCTTGCTTTGACCGTCTTGTGACAAGTGTTGAAGAGATTCTTGTCGGAAGTCCTCGAGTCGCTCACGAATGAAACGGCCTTGTTCAACTTCACAACCGAGGTTGCGAAGTTGAACAATCAGCAGCCTGAAAATATTCCATCCTTTTTTCAAAGAATACGGTGTCATCGTTGTTTGCAATAGTTGTCATCACAACGTTGAAACACAACGTTTCATTAGCTTAAAAAACCCCACTTCCGAACGGGTTCAGAGTTCTGAACAGATCTTCGCATGGTGAATCCAACGTTTTCCGCCGCAGGAATTTTGGTCGACTCGAATATTCCCGCAAACATGCGTCTTATGATCACGAATATTTGCAGTAAATTATCGCCGTAACTGGCAAGGATTACCACTCCAAAGTCATCTTCCGATCGCTCAGATTTAAGTAAGCGAATGAAGAAGAGAAAGACTCGAGGAGAGTCGTGTAGCTCAGAAGGCCGACTTCGGCAATGGCAAAGGTGTCATAGGCAAGGCGAGCGCGGATCATTGGGGAGAAGTTCTGATAAGAAAATGAAAATGATTTTTTATTAAAAGAATATTTACCTACCTCATAAGCATGTGGAAATGTCGAGTTTGAGCGCCCTCTTCTTGTCTTGTTCGTCAATTTCCGACCTGTTAAAATCCTCGCTTGCTTTGACCGTCTTGTGACAAGTGTTGAAGAGATTCTTGTCGGAAGTCCTCGAGTCGCTCACGAATGAAACGGCCTTGTTCAACTTCACAACCGAGGTTGCGAAGTTGAACAATCAGCAGCCTGAAAATATTCCATCCTTTTTTCAAAGAATACGGTGTCATCGTTGTTTGCAATAGTTGTCATCACAACGTTGAAACACAACGTTTCATTAGCTTAAAAAACCCCACTTCCGAACGGGTTCAGAGTTCTGAACAGATCTTCGCATGGTGAATCCAACGTTTTCCGCCGCAGGAATTTTGGTCGACTCGAATATTCCCGCAAACATGCGTCTTATGATCACGAATATTTGCAGTAAATTATCGCCGTAACTGGCAAGGATTACCACTCCAAAGTCATCTTCCGATCGCACAGATTTAAGTAAGCGAATGAAGAAGAGAAAGACTCGAGGAGAGTCGTGGAGCTCAGAAGGCCGACTTCGGCAATGGCAAAGGTGTCATAGGCAAGGCGAGCGCGGATCATTGGGGAGAAGTTCTGATAAGAAAATGAAAATGATTTTTTATTAAAAGAATATTTACCTACCTCATAAGCATGTGGAAATGTCGAGTTTGAGCACCCTCTTCTTGTCGGAGGGAATCGCAACGTCCAAGTGGCCATCGAAAACATTGGTTTCTTTATCTTATTTTTATTTATCTTTAGTTAATTTATTTATTTATTTAGTAATCTCTTCAGACTTTGCAAATTCCCGAAAACGACCTCCAGAGAGCCAGAGAACGGGCGTCTGCTCCTTGCCAGAGAGGAGAAAAACGGGGACATTCCACTTGAAGCTGGAAAACAATTTTTTTATTTGATCCAAAGGGATTTTAGCAAGTTCATATGAATAGGGGAGGCAAAACCCGCACCCGAACTCGAGATCCTGGAAGGGCGCCCGGTCGGGGTTCTCCTTGACGACCTTGAAGCGCGACTGAATGATGCGGACGTGGCTGTCGTTGAGGCGAGCGAAGGACAGAAGAGGGAAGTCCATATCAAACTCATTTCAATTTACGTTTTGTTATATTTTTGATTATTTATTTTTAATCTGCCTGTTCAGTCCACTGCATGGCGAATTTGGTGATGTCGCTGGGCTGGCCGCCCGGGCTCTTGATTCCGGCTCCTTTGGCGGCGTCCGCGAGTGCCTCCCAGAGGTCGGCGGAACGCGCGTTCCCGTAGCTATGCTTCTTCAGGTACGCCTGCATATTTACATTTTTCATTTATGATTTAAATTGCCACTTTGACTCGACCCTCAATTTCAGACTTTAAGCGTCCAATAATTAATTTTTAACTCGCCTGGATGCCTTTCTGGAAGGCTGCCTCTCCCATGACTTGGACGATCATTGCGAGAACCGCAACTCCCTTAGACATTCTTATTAGTGTTTTACAAATCAACCTTTACAAATTTTCGACCTAATCGTTTTGGAAAGTTATCTTTTCGTTTAACCTTATGTTAAGTGATGTCATCAAAGTTATCAGAGCGGATGCGAGGTCGAGAGGGCAACGTCCTTCTGTGCGGACTGCGTTCCATTACGAAGACAATGTCCTGAAAGCGAAACTATCCGGTTTATATGTTTACATATTTAATTATAACAGCATATTTTTCCTACTTTGACTATTTGGAATTGCTTGCGCACGAAGTCGGTGCCATAAAACCAACCAAAGATCGTCCCACCATTCCATCGTCACCAGGTTGCCGAACCACTGCAAATTAACTTTCTGATTAAACATATAAATTTCATCGTAGTTCTTAAAGCTTTTTTACCTTAATATAACAACTATATAAAGCATGACTTTCTGTTAGTTTGGTATTTTGTGCACCATAACGAAATAAATTTGTAGCTTCCTTCATATTTATAAATTAATTACTCTCACTTTTGAAGGTAATTCAAATCATGTTTTTTTTTCAATCGCGCCTGATGCGCCAGTTCGTGCGCAAGAACAATGGCAACGTGTTGCTTCAAGGCCCAAAAAGATTTGGGCTTGAGGAGAAGTGCAGTTTCTCGGTACGTCACGAGGCCCCAGTTCTCCGTGGCCCCCATCGAAAAGTCCGGAATCGCAATCAGGTCTGCAAAAGAATGACAGTTATTCATCGAGTAGATCGATAATCGAGTCATTGGATCCTCCTTCGAATCGATAAATTCCTTCAAACCCTACCAAGCTTCTGGAGTGGATAGTCGTTGCCTACGAACAATTCTACGGAATCGAGGACTTTATTGGCGGCGAAGACGGCGAGCGCTGTCTGGTTAACTTTCTCCGGTCTCGCATACACGCGAATCTAGAAAGAAAGATGGTTTGGAGATCCCGTTTTTGATGGGTTCAAACTCCGGGTGGCCTCAAAAAAAACCCTGCCTATTACCACGCTCCGTCTTGCCCTCCTTGAAAGAGTGTTTGCCGACGAAGAGGGCAAGGAGATAGGAGGACATTACAGGAATTTCGTCAAAGATCGTTTTGTGGAAATTGCAATCTGCCGAGCTGGAAAAAGTCATCAGGTTGTCTGCCTCCAGGAAATTGAAAAGGCCGAGAAAAAGATTGGAATAGACGGCTCACAGTTGTAGATGCTCGAGTCCGTTGGAGAGGGCGATGGTGCCCATGGGGTGCTTGACTACAACGGTCCACTTGGCCTTGAATGTCGGCTTATCGAAGCAAGGAACGAAGCGGCGCGCGTAAAACGGCTCGAACTGAGTCGAGGCCGACACACTGAAACTTTACTGTTTCTTATTCATACAGTATACATGTTCCATTATAGACGGAGAAAGATCTTCTTTTTTGTTGGTTAATACGGAAGTCCAATACTAATTTGAGAGAAGGAGACGCACATTTCCTTTCCTCCTTCGCGATGCTTTGCCTTGTAGAAGCCAGATAGCGAATCACTGATTCGGCCGTTAAACAGAATCTGGAAAGGAAAATCATCTAATATGATCTTATTTTCAGTGAAAAAAATAGAAGAGGAGATTTTTATCGATGTTAAGAAAACATACCGTGGCAACCACGCTCTCGTTCACATAGAGGTTTCGACTAAGGGTTATGGTGAGGATCTCAAGATCACTGTCCGTGGAGAAGTCG
Organism: Allodiplogaster sudhausi; assembly: GCA_945643635.1. Lineage (NCBI taxonomy): Eukaryota > Metazoa > Nematoda > Chromadorea > Rhabditida > Diplogasteridae > Allodiplogaster > Allodiplogaster sudhausi. The sequence goes on from CALZFC010000356.1 coordinate 2,481,716, forward strand.
ATGGCCTTTAGCGGCTCATTAATGTTCTGAAAATACAATATTTTAAATTTATTTAAATAATGAAAATTTATTTAATTTTTATATCCAAGGTAGATTCTGAGCAAGTCGTCACGATGGTTATCACAGTAATTGCTTCCTTGCTGAACGTGAGATTGCGCGAATGGAGCATAATAACATTTTCGTTTTTTCGCGGGCGATGATGGTTACGGTAACCTGCGAAGAAAGTGTTGCACTTTGTTACACAACTTGAAATTTCTCCAATTTTTGAAGACTGCCATTCAAATGACCTTTCCATCATAAGTGAATTCCTTCTCAGCAGAGATTCGAGCCGCATAGCCGGGGAGGTACATAGACCGTGAGATCGAGGTGATAGGCACTGGGGAACAAGGACTTTGGCAGCCGAATCGGCTCGGAGGCCGGGATGAAAGGAGTCATGGTTGGCTTGGCGGGTTCCATTGTCTTTCCCGTGTGTGGAGATTATGGATGAATCCTGAAAAGACAATATTATTTCCGGTCAGAATGTATTTCAAGCTCATACTGCCGGGAAAAGTTTCAGTTTCGAACACAGTTCGAAGCTAATTTAAATATCTGTACTAGTATATTCCATGAATTTTGAGGGTTTTCACGTGCATTCGACCCTCATTAGTATAATTTTTGTTTTCCTCCATTTCTCACATTTCCAATTTTCCTTTTCTAACTTGTTGTCACCGGCTCCCTGATATAGGGCAGACCAGAAGTTCTTGATAGCCAGTCCCGAGGCGAAGATGACAACGACGCTCACGAGGATGAGAATGATGAAATAGCAGAGGCTGCTCGCGGAGCCAACCGCCTGCTGCTTGGACGGAGACCTGAAATGAATTCATATTTTTTATGTTTTATGGAAGTTTTTATATTCAAATTTTGAATTCTAACTCTTTTAATTAAATTAAACAAAAAATTCCTGCGAAATTAAGCACTGATCCTGATAGGGGAGTATTATTTACAAACATTCTTCGTTTTAGTTAAATAACTTTTTTGATTTATTTATTAAATAATAAATTAGAGCGATAGATATGAATGAAAGTGGGAGGTAACGGGAAGTGATTGAGAAAGATTGAGGGTGGCAGAGAAAAAAGGGGAAGGAGCAAAGCGAACCAGGCTTAAAGGAATTGGAAGTCTGCCGACCACTCGCCATGGCTTATCGAGCGAAGAGTGACGGGAACCAGTCAGAATGCGACGGATTGAGCGAAAAGGGCTAGTTACGAAATTCTAGGAATTCATTTGATTGCACTTTCACAATGCAAAAAGGTACGTTTTGCCCAATGTTGAATGTACTTTCACCCATAATTAAATTATTGCCCGTTTTCTGCGAGATTTCGCTGGAAGAAATTGGTTAAATTTCCATTTTATTTTCAGAAAATTAGAATGTTAAGCTTTAAAAATTTCCTGCACGTTTTATGCCCGTAGTCAATTTCGCATTAAGATAAGCAAAAGAAACTGAAAATTTTTTTTAATTTCACCCGTCTAAGATATCTACGAGTACTTGGTCAGCAGAGCGATCCGCTCTCTCATGTCTGTGCAGTTTTCAATAATTGCAAGATTTCTGTTGCCAATTAATCTCGCGCTCATTTCAGCTGATTTTGCTGGAATGGGATGAATACGAACCCGAGCTGAGTCTGAGTCTCGGTAACTTCCAGAACCGCGTCCTCGTGTACAGCACCAAGACCGGCACTATCTCCGCCCATACGCTCAATGTAGCCTTTCGGTCGACTTATATAGCTCACGATGAGATCGAAGCAAATTTTCATTCAGAAGCTCGACCACATCGTCGACGTCGAAGGCCACACCGTCACTGACAGGATCGTCTGCGGCAAGCTCATCCTGCGCTATCTCAAGGTGGTGGCATGACGCTGAATTGCTGAATGATCACTTCTTTTGGTCCTTTAAAATTGTGGAATTTATTATCCAAACAAAATATGCGTGTAATATACATATATAATTATAGAGCAACCGGAAGTTCTCGCTGCTGATCGCGCGGCCGAAGACGACGGAGACCAAGAAGTGGGCGCATGACGCTCTCGAGTTCCATCGCAGGGTAAGTTTGGATGCTCTGCGGTAATTGGTGCTATGGCTATTTCATCCAATATTCATTCGACATCAATGTATTCTTGACATTAGGGACTTTCCCATGGGGGGCGGCTGAAAGATGAAATCTTTCATCTTTCAGCCGCCCCCCCATGGGAATTCTGCAGGGTGCCGGCCGCCGCGCGAATCCCGTCACCTTCAACGACGAGGTCGAGGCCTTCGACGACAAGGACAAGGCCTTTCGCTTCGTCAACAAGTAGACCACGCCCACTCGTCCATGCACTTCCTCCTTGCAAAGCCCCCTCTGCTCTACCTACTTTCCCTCCATAACACCGATTGTGAGCAAAATTGCTGTCTATTATTAGTAAATGAGTCTTTTGTAACACGAGGTGAGTCATTCGTCCAAGTGTCTTTTTAACAATTTTTTTTAAGACAAGGAAAGCATTTGATCGAATTTTTTTTCGAAAAAACTGGATAAAACTGATTCCCGTTTGACCAAATGCAAATGAAGACCAAACGCTCATTTTGAGAGGCCTGAAATTTCCAGTGAAATTTTTAAAGATGTTTATGTTCATTTTTGCGTAGAATTCATATAGAACAATTTGAAGAGAATAAAAAAATCACATCGAATGGACTATTCAGTTTTGCAATTGCTGAACTTTGAACGATATTATGGTTTGCATCCAAAACCGAAAAAAATTTGGAAACCAATATTCAAATGAAAATACCCAAAAAGTAATCGAGATTTTTCGTCGTTGAAACATATCAGGCGTAGTTTTTTCCTGCTCTTTCTTATATAGTATTCAGTTTTTTGTATGAAATGTAAAAAAAATTATTGTCTGAAACCACTTTTCAAAAAATTATGTTGGACAAAAGTCATAGAATTTTGTCGAAAATGATCATATTTTGTGTAGTTTTGGACGTCATTCTCTTAAATGAAATATAATAAGGAGCTTTCTATCCCAACTTGTGAAGCAAAAAAAAGTCTCTTTTCCAGTGAGCTATACTAGGCCAGATATCGACGAGGGAGTTCTTTGATGATTCCAAATCTGCAATCACTTCGTTTCTTGCTCTTCTTTTTTTTTCAAATAGGAATGAAGGTAAAGCACTTACTGCATACGGCGAATACTAGAGTAGAAAAAAAACACGGAAAACTGCCGACACCAAACGAAAACATGATGACAACAATAGTTTAAATAAAGCCCCATCTGCTATTCCATCTATGCAAACATTAATATATAATTTGCTGTCGATCTCATGGCTTCAGGGCCAGAATCTGAATGCTGGCTGTTGAAGCATGGACATCGGGAACTGCGGGGCGGCTGCCGCAGCGGTTGGTCCCGTGCGTAGACCTCCGAGACACTGGCCACCGTCCTTCTGACCGCCGCCGCCACCAGAGGGAGCGGGAGTCGCAAGGTATGCCGATTGGTCCATAGCGAAGAGAGCTAGGATAGAAGACGACCAAGTGGCTCCGAGAAAAGAAGAATGATATTGGCCAACGCGCCAACTTCGATTTGATATCATTTTGATGAGTACACATTATAGTGACAACACAAACAGTGCATTTAACATTAACCTTATATTGAATCAATCCATGGTGATTTCAGTAGTTTGTAATAAAAATTCGATATCCTTTCGGTGCGACTGTACTTTCTATGCGAGACTATTAAGCCTCAGTCTCAATGCAAAATAAAGCCATTATTAAAGTAATCAACTAAATCAAAGGTGGCAAAATTTAATATTTTTTTCTTAAATTTAAAATCATGTCATAACTGAAGCGATCGACTAAATCGAAAGTTTCCTAATTTACAAACTGCCTTTTTTTTCTTCAACTTATGTATCAAGTCATTATTAAAGCAAACGACTTCAACAAAAGCTGCATTAAATATAATTTCATGCCTTTCTTTCTTTGTTTATAATGCTAATAATACATATCTTCATCTTTTTTCGATAGTATGACAGTGCTGTCTGGAAGGGAGGAATGGAGGAGAGGCAGTGAAGTGGTTGTTGCTAGCGGCGAGGGAAGGGATCGGGGACTGCCTTCTTCGCTGTTCCGAACGCCTTGTCGGCCTGCAGCTTCGCAGCATCAAAGCCAGCCTTGAGAATGTTGACGTCGTGGATCTGCTGAGCGTCGGCCGGAACTCCTGACTCGACGGCCGAATTGATTACCTGTTAGAGAATGAGAATCAGGGAGAATGGTGAGGTTCATAAAGAGAAAACACTGAGAAGGGGAAGGGTGGAGAGAGAGAGAAGAAGAAGAAGAAGAACGATACACGAGAATCAAAGAGAATTGGAAAAATTAGAAAAGCGATTACAAATTACCAATAATTGAGTGAGTGAAAACGAGAGAAAAAGGAGAAAAAAAGTGCAGTGTTGCTAACTTTGAAGAGATCAAGCTTGCATGCCATCATCGTCTCCGCCTCCACCCTCGCGCAATCCGATGCTTCTATTGCCGCTCGGATGTAGTCGTCAGTCTTGGCGACTGCGCCCCTCTTCACACTCTCCAAGAAGGTAGCGAGGTTGTCTCCCAACCGCTCCTGCAATTACGACGGCAAGTGTGCGGTAAAGTATGGCGGAATCCAGCTAAAAACTGTTATTGTTCATATACATATCTACATATATTTATTAAATTCTCTACTATGAATAATGTAACAAGTTGTCACGAACAACACTTGATGCGCGTTATTATAGAATACAATATTTCAAAAAAAAATACACACCAATTTATCGATTTTGCTCTTCATCGACGTATTGGCACTGCTCGCCACTTCGTCGATCACGGGTGCCTGGTGAGTAGAAACACGAACCCTTGTCTTAGTCGGGTTCATGTTCCTCATCAGCGGCACGATTACCCTGATCGCGCTATAAGAGGAAAACACGAGGCAATCAAATTACGGTTAGGAGAAGGCGCAGTGGTAGTACATATAAGGGTCTCGTGATCGATGTTTTACGTTCGACGGTGTTATATGCTCTTATAATTAATTTTTAGTTAATCTGTCTTCTTCTCTAGCCATTACTAATTTCTTTTTCCTCTGTTCCGTTCCCTCTCTTTCTCTTTGTCCCTCACCATTTATAACTGTTCCGTTTAAATAGAATTTCCCTGTTGGGCAATAAGTCCACCTACAATATTCTCGTTAAGCAAAATCATACGCGTTGAGACGGGATTTGAACACGAGAAATTAAAAACAAAGGTGGGAAAGTTATCACTACGCCCACTCGATGCTTGCGACATTTTGGCATTGTTTCGGGACTAAATATCACCCATTGGTACTACATATTAAGCCCCCAGTGGTTGTATTTTGTTTTCGGAAAAAAAACTTTTCTCACCCCCGGAGTTTTCGGGCACGGCGAACACGAAGAACATATTCATGTCTTATCATGAAATATTTCTCGTGTTACGGTAAATAAATGGTTATATTGCCTTTTCGCAAAAAATTATATGTATGTGCATATGTACATATATCATGTCATTGGAAGTTATTTTAAATGGAAAATGAAAATTATCAAGAAAAATGAAGATTAAATTGGTATTCTCCTTAAAAAATAATAAAAAAAGGCATGATTTACACGTAGCTTGAATCAAAAAGGCGATTTGGAACACTAATCGTAAATCAGGAAAATGAAGCCATGATCAGAAATGAATAAAATATTCGTGTTCCCCGTACCGAAAAGTACTCTGCGTCGAATTTCGCGAAAACAATTTCCCAAAAAAAAACATTCGTCCTCTGGGTTTTTTTTAATAGCGCCGTAATCTTTGGCCTTGAGCAATCCTCCCCTTTCTTTTGTGCACTAAGAAGAGCCCAGCACTCACATTTCGCGGCAAGAGTTCTATCAATTACAATTAGATGAGTGTCAACTCGTATGTATTTGCATTTGTTTTTATGCCAACGGATTCGAAATCCAGTCGACTTTTCTATCACTCTCAATCAGCTATAGCCCAGCTAATGGTTCAGTGGGGTACTTCTAGCTCTCTCTCTCTCTCTCTCTCTCTCTCTCTCTCTCTCTCTCTCTCTCTCTCTCTCTCTACTAACGCGAGGATTGCTGCACCGGAAAGAAGCACTGCAGCCATGGCCGGCACTCCGCCGCCGAGAGGAACGGCACCGACTGCAAATTGTTTTCATGTTCATCATCAATATGAATAGTGAAACGGAAGAAATTCCCCAAATAAGAACCTCCGCCAAGAGATGAAGAGGCGCGGAGAGCGGGAGCAGCGGTGGAAGTCGAGGCGCAGGCTGCAGAAGCAGAGGGAGCAGCGGTGGTAGTGGAGGCGCAAGCTGCAGAAGCAGAGGGAGCAGCGGTGGTCGTTGAGGCGCATGCTGCAGAAGCAGAGGGAGCAGCGGTGGTCGTTGAGGCGCGGGCTGCAGAAGCAGAGGGAGCAGCGGTGGTCGTTGAGGCGAGGGCTGCAGAAGCAGAGGGAGCAGCGGTGGTCGTTGAGGCGCGGTCTGCAGAAGCAGAGGGAGCAGCGGTGGTCGTTGAGGCGCGGGCTGCAGAAGCAGAGGGAGCAGCGGTGGTCGTTGAGGCGCGGGCTGCAGAAGCAGAGGGAGCAGCGGTGGTCGTTGAGGCGCGGGCTGCAGAAGCAGAGGGAGCAGCGGTGGTCGTTGAGGCGCGGCCTGCAGAAGCAGAGGGAGCAGCGGTGGTCGTTGAGGCGAGGGCTGCAGAAGCAGAGGGAGCAGCGGTGGTCGTTGAGGCGAGGGCTGCAGACGCAGAGGGAGCAGCGGTGGTCGTTGAGGCGCGGGCTGCAGAAGCAGAGGGAGCAGCGGTGGTCGTTGAGGCGCGGGCTGCAGAAGCAGAGGGAGCAGCGGTGGTCGTTGAGGCGCGGGCTGCAGAAGCAGAGGGAGCAGCGGTGGTCGTTGAGGCGAGGGCTGCAGAAGCAGAGGGAGCAGCGGTGGTCGTTGAGGCGAGGGCTGCAGACGCAGAGGGAGCAGCGGTGGTCGTTGAGGCGCGGGCTGCAGAAGCAGAGGGAGCAGCGGTGGTCGTTGAGGCGCGGGCTGCAGAAGCAGAGGGAGCAGCGGTGGTCGTTGAGGCGAGGGCTGCAGAAGCAGAGGGAGCAGCGGTGGTCGGCGAGCCGCCGAGAGAAGAGGCACTTGGAGGAGAGCGGGTCGGCGAGGAGTCGACTGCATTGGCACTGCGAGCAGAAGGCGCACGCGACGCCTCGCCATCCACAGAAACAGCCGGCTTGTCCTTCTCCTCTGCCATTGGAAAGTTTCATTGTTAGAAGTAATGCTCTAGTATATAACAACTCCATTTGCGTTCTCTCTCTCTCACACACTCGCACTCCTTCTTTCTATCTCTATCGCTCTCACTCTTTATATCTGACCGCTTCTTTTTTGTCATATCTGATAATCATGAAACAAGTACTAACGTGCAAGAACAACGATTTGTCGCCTCAACGCATTCACTCGATTTTCACCATTCTCCATTTTTTCGGCTCTGAGAGATCAATTATGATAATTTATAAGTGTGGATATGCTAGCAGACATATCATTCTTCCAATTAGAGTAGTCAAGAAGTTCATTACGAGTTCATGTCAGTATGCTTCGAGTGCTGCTTGATCCGGGCAATTTTTTTGTATTTCATTAAATGAAATCATTTTCTAATTCAATATTCTGAGATCCGTAAGAAACTTCTTTTTTTTTTGAAAAAAAAAACAATGTTTTTGGAAGAACTTATGATATTGCACAAGTAATCCAAAGCAAAAAATAATAGAAAATAAAATTTGTTTTACGGCTCGATGGTATTCGAGAATCTCTGACCGGCTCTCTTATGCGCATACTCGACTCTTGCAGTGAGCCTCTCTTAATTGACATACCGCAAGAATTTGTGTGCGCGGAGGTCTGCCGCACACTTCGGCTTTTCGTCGGCCTCCATTGTTGCGTACTCTGGAAAATGAGCAGAGATCACCTTTGCATATTACATCTTGCTCTTTAGTTTGACAGCCGATACTTTTACAATTGAATAGAGCATGTCAGTATCCTTCGATCAAGGCCTGCCCTAGGAATGTTTTTTTTTCCGAAATTTTTCGAATTTGTTCAACAAAATTGGTTACAGGATATGGCTCGTCATGGTGAATGAAATTGACAATACATCAAACCTGAAAAAATCTCCGCGTGAGACCAGGTAAAGTAAGCATATAATTTAGATTTGTCGCTTCTTACTTAGTATTAGACAACCAGCTTGGTGTCATTGGATAGCTAATTTAACGTGCTTTAATGTTCATGTGGGATGATTTTATTTTTTCAGGAAATTTTATTTTGGTGCTATAATACGGCCCTAAATATTTTCGAAGGTAGTTTTTGCCAAAATTTTGGGTTTTCCGTTCATTTCTAGAAAACTGCTTATACATCTTCTTAAAGGAGGTATTCTGGGAATAATTAATATAGGTTTTTTTTCTATAAAGATAGATAGATACGACTAGGTGTAAGGCATATATCCTGAAGGTTTGATCGATTTTCGTCTGTTTCATTCTGAAAAATAGTGACGAGAAAAATAGCGGGTAGAGAATTAGCTACGCAGATGACATGGTGCCACGTGGAAAACAATATGAAAAATATGAAACGTATTCTATTTTGTAGAGCAAGTCGAGTTGTATCAGAGGATAAATTTTCGCAAACAAATTCGCAAAAAAAAATTCAAGGATAGGTCATAATATGGTCTGATGGACATCCTCTCGTAAGAACGTACCGATGAATAAGCGGGCGTCAGTCGAGGCGACGGCAGTTGCTGCGAGCCCTTTCCACCTGCAAATTGTTAGAAGTGTCATTTACATGGTGTCTAATGTAAAGTAAGATTAAAGGGCTGCGATCAACATTGTGTGATATTTCAAACTGCCGCCGCCCTTCGCACTCCTATTCGCGCGTTCTATTTTCAAGCAGTGGGTTTCTGCGACCTGCGAAATTGCACGCGAGAATGAGAGTGAGGAATCACAGGGCAGACGCTGCAATTCGAACCTTCATTAAATATTTTTCGGTGATCGCCCTCCTTTAATGTATAGCAGCACTTTATAATTGACTAGGATCTCAACGGTTGACGATGTCCTCGTTGTCAAAGCAAAATATTTCGTGCACGAATCGACCATGGATCAATGAGGCATTTCCCTTATGAATATGCAATCTTCCTTTACGATATTATGGAAAATTGCGAAACAGATTCCAGAATGAAAAGCAATGCGAAACCATTCTTTCTTCAAAATCTAAAGCTAACAAAAGCTGTAAGATGCAACCCCCCCCCCCCCCCACTTTCGCGGGCACAAACGCCATTTCGAAAGCCAGGCGGCCGAAATCGCGAAGATCGTCGCTAATCGATCCGCATCCAGGCACGCCGAAGAAGGTGGATTCCCCAAAATCCAGCACCTTTGCCTTAACATTAAAAGAATTCGCTGTGGTCTAGTTGCTCCTTTATTTTGCTTCGGATCCCAGAAATATCCGGCCAAAATGTTATGTATTTATTTATACAATTTGAATCTCTGACAACTCCAGCAGATGTTAGGCAGCAGTTTGCGGCCTTCAAATCGCCGTGGAGAATGTTCATGCTGTGGACGGATTCGACGCCCTGTGAAGTTTAGTTAGGTTTGACTTTAATGATTTACTATTGCTGTGTTATTCTTTCTGCCATCTCTTATCATTGTCCAGGTTTATCAATCATAAAAGATATATTTACTTGTATTCCCTCTCTCTCGCACTATTCTCTCTCCGTGCCCTTACCCTAATCCTAGTTGCACCATTTTTTTTCTTCAAATTTCTCCATCGCCCTCCCTCACTCTCTGCTCTCCACGTCCACTCTCTCTCTCTCTCGTTCTCTCTCTCTCTTCCGACGTTCTCTATCTATTTTTGGTTGCCCCAAAAAAAACTAATGATTTTTAGCATTATAAAACTCATTTTCCCAATTTAGTTTATTGATTTGGACCCTCCCGAAAAATTTTGACTTTCTGATCTGGAACCTCCCGAAAAAATCCCGCCAGTGGGCATTTAAACGCTGAATTTGATCCTTACAATTTTTTATATATTTGAGTTCGCCAGTGCATATGTGCGTATGCAAAAACCGTTATAACAGTGCTTCAGATTGGGGGCGGTTTGGTAGATTGGAGAGTAAGAGAGAGAAAAAAAGAGAGAGAAAGTGGCAGACAATTGCAATAGTACAACAGCGAATGCGAAAAAAGAAAAGAAGAGTGCCACACCTGGTTCAGGTCGTTGATCTCGCCTCGCAGCTCATCGTAGGCCGACTTGGCCTCCTGCACGCTGAGAACGGCGGCAGCCAGAGTCTTGTCGAAGGCGACGTCTTCAGGAGATGGCGAACCAGAGAATAGTCGAGATCCACCTGCAAAGCGAGCTCTCTTTCTATAATGCTCTATGGCAAGTTGCCAGTCTTCATATTACGAGAGAACTCAAAAAGCATTCGCACGATGTTTTCATCCGAATAGTCGCGCTCTTCCCGATCCCTCTCATCGGAGTGAAGTCGTCTGGAACTGGAGCCGCCAGCAGGTCGTGTCCTTGGTATTTCTTGCGGGGGCCTCCGTTGTCCGTGTTCTGCTTGACTTCCGCGATGTAGACCCAGATGGGCCCTCGAACCGCGCTCCTTAAAGGAAGTTTACTATTCAGTTGGTATTGGCATCAAAAGAAGTTGATCCATGGAAAAAACGCTCGAGGCGGACTCGAAACCCCGACTAATTGTTTTTAAAACTGCATCACTACCATTGAGGTATCCGTTTGATGCTATGGTTGCTTATTGATACCCATGGAGTTCGATCCGGAATGTATTCATATGTCTGCTTTTCTATTACTCACAATCAGTTATACCCCAAAGAGTGGTTCAATGTCTATTTCTCTCTTTCTCTCTCTCTCTCTCTCTCGAGCTCGCTCTATTTCACACTCAATTTCAAGCGCTCTTTCTCTATCTCGAACTGAACGGACCGTTTCATCTCCCGAAGAATGGCGTCATCGGGATCTGCGACGACAGGGGCGGAGAGACTGGGAGGGGAGAAGCTGGCGCGACGTCCTCCTCCTCCTGAGAGTCGACATCGTCCTCGTTCATCTCTTCGTCCTCGTCCTCCTTCCCCTGCCATCTCTTCGTCGTCCATTTGGCCCCCTTCCCCACTCTGCTCCTCGCCCATTCCTTCACTGTCCCTCTCGCACTCCTCCATTGTCTCCCCTTGCCCTTCTCCCTCGGACCCATTGGCCTCATCCTGGGACATCGGCCCTCCATCTCTTCTTGGAGAGCCGACTGCTCTGTGGTGTCGACGCCGTCATCACTACAAAACGTTGTCCAATTCCGTCTTATATGCTTGTCCTGATCTTTCTTCTTTCTCTGTTGCCCTCTCTCTCCCTTTTCACTATCTCTCTTACTTTCTCTTAACCCAAGTTGCTCTCTTTTCAACCTCGTCTTCTTTGCCCTTTTGCAAGAAATGAACTCTCACCTTTCTCTGCCTTGGCGACGATCTCGATTCGCAGCCAGAGGTGTCAACGGGCCCAACATTTTTGGGCCGGCCCGGCCCGTGGGCCCGTTTGAGCCCGATTTTCAAAAATTCTGGAGGGAAAAAAGTCCGACCAGCTAAAGAATAATTTGAAATTCAAAATTTTTCATGTTCATGCTACGTATATTCGTTTTAATGTATAGTAGAATACGTTTAAGGAGGAAAATTAACAAATGAAGAAAGTTTTGCACTTAAAAGTGCCACCAGTCGTCTTGACTGGACGACATCGTGTGCTTATCGGGCCCAAACGGGCCCTGCGGGCCGGCCCAACTTTTTTGGGCCCGGACCGGCCCGGCCCGGGGCCCTGGGAAATTGGGCCGGCCCGGCACGCGGGCCAGGCCGGGCCGGGCCGGGCCGGGCCTGGCCGGGCCGTTGACACCTCTGTTCGCAGCTGAGTATCATTTCTGCGTTTTCTAAAAGATGTCCCCATTAATTCTCCTTGAATTTTGTAAATTGCATCCTTTAAAGGAAAGAATAAACATAGAAACATAAAGAACAAAACTTCTTAGACTGATTTAGAATTGATTAAACCTCAAGAAGGAGTGATCGAGGAGGGCTTTTACAGATTTGCGAGCTGGGACGGGGGCGAGGGCATCATCTGGAAAAAGAGCTTTGAAATGCATGTATTTACGCAAAAAAGAAAATTGAATTAGTATCAAAATATTTCGCTAGAGAGTGCGAGAATGAGAACGGGAAATAGAGAACGAGCGAAAACGGAGAGAAAGTGAGCGAGAGAGAGAGAGAGAGAGAGAAAGAGAGAGAGAGATAGAGAGAGAGAGAGACAGCTAGAAAGAGAGAAAAACAGCTGTTACACAGGACGGCACAATAGCATGGTGAATACACTTTCCATTGTGCCCAGAACCAAAGTCGAGAGTAATGTTTATTGCAACTAGAGCCTATTTTCCAGGGAATGCTGAAGAGCAATAGACCAAAGAGATAAAGTTCAAGAAAACTCAAAGTTAAAATTATTTGCCCATTTGGTCTTAGCCTTGAGATGGTGTTGATCATTCGGATAAGCCTCCTCCCTCTCAAATAACTAGATTTCTAGCCATTCAAACATAATGAGGCTTCAGATATGGAATCCACATCTACTGCTCTATGAGTGTAAAAAATTTCAAAGCAATATAACTCGTTTGCAGTCGCTTATAATAATGCTTGCTGTATCTGCAGACAATCTTTGATTAACGGCATGCCAATTTCAATATTCCTGATGCCTTAGCCCGATAGGGTAAAAAGTTTTACTTGGACTTACATTTTCGGTATTTAACTTTCTAGAAAAATAACACAATTTGTTGCTCTCCGGATAGGCAATTCCCTTATGAAAGGCAGAAAGAGAGTGAGACACAGAGAGAGAGAGACAGAGAGAGAGACAGAGAGAGAGAGAGAGAGAGAGAGAGAGAGAGCGCAAGAAGGAATAGGAAAGAGAGCGAAATGTGATTTCTACAACGCAATGCAGGTTTAAGAATAATCCACACCACCCACGCTCTCTCTCTCTCTCTCTCGCTCTCTCTCTCCTTTCTATCTCCTCTCTACATGGCATCAAAGTCTCCGTCACGGCAATCAAGTTTGGCGAGGCGATTTCCAAAATCCCGCAAAAAAATTTTTTCCGATAAGTTTCCAGTAGAAAATTTCTAGAAATCAGTCTTTCTCTGTTTTAAAGCTTCTGAAGATTCTGGAAGTTGATTTCCTCAAGAGGAATGTGTATTAGCAGTTTTAGCTGCTATGCGATGCAAGAAAGAGTGCTACAGCAGGAGAGGGAGAAGGGTAAGGAAGCAACTGAGGCATTTCTAGATCCTGCATGGCAAGCGCAACAAGGAGTCGTCTTTCTCGTGGAGTATGCGCGTTCAGTCCAGCCTCCTCCATGTCCTCTCTCTCTCTCTCTCTTTCTCTCGCTCCTCACCCATCTTTATCTCTCTCTCCCTCTCTTTCGGTTCGTTCCCCTCAGTTTACTAACCCGACCGAAGAAATGCAGAGCATGTCCACACGCTCCCTTGTTGAGCACCTCTTGACGCGGTCGGGAGCAGCGAGCAGTCGAAGCCGCGGTCGCCGCGAAAACTGCAAGAATAACCACAAAGCTTCTAGTTCTCTTGCATTAACGAAATGCGTGGAAAACATGTATAGAAAATGAGAAAATAAGAAAGAATTGAACAAAAAAAACTAGTAACGGATCTAATACAATGCGACACCGTCGGGTGACGATCCCTCCTCTTAGATAACACGCAGAGGATTCCTTCTCCATCGAAGGCACCAGGAACTGAGAAAGGAAAACATTGGGAAAAAGCAATTTATAGAAAAGCATACAAGATTTGAGTAGAAAGACAGCTAATAATACTCTCAAAATATCCATAAAATTACGATGAGACCAATCTTCTTCCAATGAGACACGTGCTGACTTAGGATTTCATTGTCGGAAAGACCTTCAGGATTTGGTAAGGAAAGGCAGATTTGCTATTACCTAGTGTTTCTCGTTCTCTCGCTATCAATCTCCCCTCTCTTCTTCCCTCTCTCTTTCATTTTCTGTGCTTCGCTTCTTTAACGTCTTCGCCTTTTCTCTTCCAGTACCCTCTTCCTTCTCCCCCTTTATCTTTCGCCATCCCTTTCCCCTCTCCTCCCCCTTCTCCACTCTCACCGGGCTGCTCTCGCTCTGTCTACCCTCAATCTCTCCCTATCTCTTTCTCTCTTTTTCTCTCTCTCTCTCGCAACCTCGCTTCCTTTACACTTTCCCTTCCATCCATTTCTCTTCCAGTACCCTCTTCGTCCTCCCTCTTTATCACTCCATCCCTTTTCCCTCTTCTGCCCCTTCTCTCCTCTAACCGGGCTGCTCTCGCTCTGTCTTCTCTCTTTCTCTCTCTCTCTCTCGCAACCTTGCTTCCTTTACGCTTTCCCTTATATCCATTTCTCTTCCAGTACCATCTTCCTCCTCCCCTTTATCACTCCATCCCTTTTCCCTCTCCTGCCCCTTCTCTCCTCTAACCGGGCTGCTCTCGCTCTGTCTACCCTCAAGCTCTCTCTATCTCTTTCTTTATTTCTCTCCTTCTCACACACTCTCTCTTTCTCGCAACCTCGCTTCCTTTACGCTTTCCCTTATTTCCATTTCTCTTCCAGTACCATCTTCCTCCTCCCCCTTTATCACTCCATCCCTTTTCCCTCTCCTGCCCCTTCTCTCCTCTAACCGGGCTGCTCTCGCTCTGTGTACCCTCAATCTCTCTCTATCTCTTTCTCTATTTCTCTCTTTCTCTCTCTCTCTCTCTCGCGACCTCGCTTAGTTTACCTTTCCCTCATATCCATTTCTCTTCCAGTACCATCTTCCTCCTCCCCCTTTATCACTCCATCCCTTTTCCCTCTCCTGCCCCTTCTCTCCTCTAACCGGGCTGCTCTCGCTCTGTCTATCCTCAATCTCTCTCTATCTCTTTCTCTATTTCTCTCCTTCTCACACACTCTCTCTCTCTCTCGCAACCTCGCTTCCTTTACGCTTTCCCTTATATCCATTTCTCTTCCAGTACCATCTTCCTCCTCCCCCTTTATCACTCCATCCCTTTTCCCTCTCCTGCCCCTTCTCTCCTCTAACCGGGCTGCTGTCGCTCTGTCTACCCCAGGGATGGTCAAAACCAGGCCCGGGCCGGCCCGGCCCGGCCCGCCTTCCTTGCGGGCCGGGCCGGGCCGGGCCCACTATCCTTACGGGCCGGGCCGGGCCGGGCCCACTATCCTTACGGGCCGGGCCGGGCCGGGCCCTTCAAATTGCGGGCCCGGCCCGGGCCGGGCCGAGGGTAAAAATATGAAGGCGGGCCGGGCCCGGGCCCATAAAGTTCTTTGCGGGCCGGGCCGGGACGGGCCGGGCCCGGGCCTGCTTTCTTGAGCTGGAGAAAAAGCAGAAAATTCTCGTTCGCTTGGAATCTTATTTTAACACGTTATTTTTATCGGCTTAAAGGCAGATAAAGACTGTAATTCTGAAATGCAAGTAGCAATTGAGATACGAGTAGTCAATGAAATCAACAACTGGAAAAATATGTTAGCCAACAAGCAACTCGTCAATATAAAAACTGTGGTTATAGATTTTGTAAATAAAAATGAGCTGCAGAAAAGGGAAGAGAGGCAGACAGGATTCTAATGCTGAAATACGACTAGCGATTTTATTACGAGTTGTCAGTATCATCGTCTTCCTCATCTACTCCAACAACTACAGTGCGATTCATGGAAGCGGTGATGAGGGCTTGAATACTGGAGTCTGAGAGGCGGTGTCTATAGTCACTGACAAGGTGGTGCAACCTCGAAAAGGAGCGCTCCGTCTGCGCACTAGTGGCCGGCACAGAAAGAATGGAAAGAGCCAAGGGACTAAGGGAAGGCATGCTGGCCTGCTTGTTTGTCCAATACTCAAGTGGATTTGGGAAGGATGGTCGGGTGAGGTAAAATTCGTCAATCTCATCTCGCAGAGATCGAATCTCTGCGTCATCATCACCCATGAGAAGAGAATCCGTTGCATCCGCATCCACAGCCACAGCCTGCGACGAACTTCTAGATGACGTAGTGTGGACGAAGGAAGAGTCAATCTCTTCAATGTCATCTTTGCACTGAAAAATAATTGTTTTAATTAAAATGCCAGGATTTAGATTTGAAATAAACCTTAGTAAGAAAACGATTGTTCTTGCTGAAGTGTGAACGCATGCGTGATGCGCGCGTGTCTAGAAGAGAGGCTGCACAATGAAGTGGGCAGAAGAAATCCTTCTCGATTTCATTGAATGCAGAGAGCAGTGACTCAGAAAAGGCCTTTTCAATGGCGGTCCCAGATTCCGCTGCTTTCTCCAGTCCTTTTATTCCGAGCACGTACGGGACCACCAGGCCAATTGTACAGTCGTTAGACTACAAGAAGTGATGACCAATAATAAATTATAAGCACGCATAAAAGCTTAAGCAACCTGCAACTTCTTGATTGGTGTCTCAAAAAGAGACATCAGCTTGATGAACGACATCAGCTCCTCTCTCTTGCCGTCAAGGAAGCGGACAGCTTCCTCAAGTAGCAAAATACATGGCTGGTTCCGATGAATAAAACTAGAAAATAGGATTATAACGAACAGCAAAACTTGTTGTGTCGGTGGAGTCGAGTGCGTCAACGAGGTTGTCCAGACAATCGCTAACATCGTGCATTGTGTGTGCTGCTGAGAGCCATCTGGTGGACACGTATGCACGCGGCATGCGATATCCAGAAAACTCCTTAACAAAGGTGTTAGCAATATCAAAGAAGGTAATACAGCTAAAATAACTAACAGCTTTGCGAGAGCGCATATAGTTTGCTACAGTGGATGCAGCCTTCTGAATCTTCACTGCAGTTTTAGCTACTTCTGAGTGTTCCTTGGCTGCGCCAGCATATGGAAAGAAGCCTCTCTTTGCCCATGTGTTAAGGCGGTGGGCAGCGCAGGCAACATCTGCACAACGAACGATTGTTAAAATAAATACAAATACATACTAAACATACTCATGGGGAAGAAGTCCCTTCCCGTCTTCAGAACATTTGCTCCAGCATCCGAAACAAATACGAATCTTTTTCCCAGCTGAGAATGCAAACCATGTGGCCTACACGCATCTTGCAACTGTATGAAGATCTGCAGTGAATTAATAGTCTGCGAATAGTCTGCGAAATTTATATTCGCGATAACAAAAACTAACGTATTCAGCTGTCTTCGACTCATCTCCTGCCGCTAAGAAGCCCAGAGTCCGCGCGACACAGGCTCCATTCTTCAGGAAATGGACAACTACCGACGCATATGATCGACCGCCTCTCTCGCCGTAGTCGCAACTGATAGCGATGAATCGTGATGACGAATAGGCCTCTTGTACCTGAATAATGGAGTTCATATACATTCATATCAACACATTTCTCACCTCAACCGTGAGACCCTTCATCACATCTGCTGAGATCGATTGTGCTGACCTAGCAATGGTATGCCGAGATGGCAACTCATCTGATACTCCGGTAGCCATCCTGGAAGAATTAAAACAAAACTGACTGAAATTATTGAAAAATGATAAACGCACGGGAGCTGAACAATCGACTTGTAAAGCTCAGCAAAATCTGACGATGCCAAAGAGTTGAATGAGGAGCCGCTATTGATAGCATAACGGCCTAGTGCGTGAGTCAGACTTCTTTTTCCTTCGGGTCCCAAGCAAGGCACAAAATGCTTCTTGATAGAAGGCTGGCTGGAAGACGACCCTTCTCCCTCGTGTACTCGCTTGTTGTGGCGGCTAAATAGAGAGCATACTGACAAGCTAAACAGGTCATGCAAAAACTCACGAGATGTGTCCTCCCGCCGTGGACTTGAAAAAAACGGGAGGAGTGCAACGAATGCACGCGCGAAACGTCGTCTTCATATGCGGAGCATCGTCCGCGTCTCGGTAGTAAACATCCACTAACCCGCGAGTTTTCTCTTTGTACACTAACAAAGATGCCTCCATTGTTGCGTACTCTGGAAAATGATCACCTTTGCATATTACATCTTGCTCTTTAGTTTGACAGCCGATACTTTTACAATTGAATAGAGCATGTCAGTATCCTTCGATCAAGGCCTGCCCTAGGAATGTTTTTTTTCCGAAATTTTTTCGAATTTGTTCAACAAAATTGGTTACAGGATATGGCTCGTCATGGTGAATGAAATTGACAATACATCAAACCTGAAAAAATCTCCGCGTGAGACCAGGTAAAGTAAGAATATAATTTACATTTGTCGCTTCTTACTTAGTATTAGACAACCAGCTTGGTGTCATTGGATAGCTAATTTAACGTGCTTTAATGTTCATGTGGGATGATTTTATTTTGGTCCAAGTCTTCTTTTGTAAGCTCGCTGGCCGGTTTCTGCGGTGGTTGCCAAGTCGATGGCCTGTCGCTGAGCTCGACTAATTCTACGTCGGGCTCATCCACGACTAAATATAATGCTTTAAAACAAAACAATAGGAAAAACAACAACGAAAAGGGTGTGTGGCGTATTTTTTGGGGCTCTAATTGCTTCTTGCATCATCATGTTCAGGGCCCGGGCTGAGCCCGGGCCGGGCCCGGGCCTAAGTTTTTAAACGCGGGCCGGGCCGGGCCGGCCTATGGGGTAAGCGGGCCGGGCCGGGCCGGGCCTGTAGGGTAAACGGGCCGGGCCGGGCCGGGCCCGTATTTCCAGATATGGGCCCGGGCCCGCCAAATTAGCAACGGGCCGGGCCGGGCTCGGCCCGCTTTGATCATCCCTGGTCTACCCTCAATCTCTCTCTATCTCTTTCTCTCTCTCGCGACCTCGCTTAGTTTACCTTTCCCTCATATCCATTTCTCTTCCAGTACCATCTTCCTCCTCCCCCTTTATCACTCCATCCCTTTTCCCTCTATTCCCTCTCCTGCCCCTTCTCTCCTCTAACCGGGCTGCTCTCGCTCTGTCTACCCTCAATCTCTCTCTATCTCTTTCTCACTTTCTTTCTTACCTGCCAGGCTCGCCGTCTTCCAGAAGAAGGAGCACGACTGAGCAGGCAGGGGAGATCGCCAGGTCAGCACACTCAGCGTCCTGCAATCATTCCAGAATTGAATTAGGGAACGAGAGAACTGTAGAATGGAAAGAGAGAGAGCGAGAGAGAGAAAGAGAGAGATATATATATATAGAGAGAGAGAGAGAGAGAGGTGATAGGCATAAAAACGGTTTAACATAGTGATGATCAAATCACTAAAAACAAGGAAGGTGCACAGTGAAAGATGAAGAGCCCATTAAAATGAACCGCTGAATAAAAGCAGAAACCAACTTCAGGAATGAATTGGGTGCA
This sequence comes from Allodiplogaster sudhausi, assembly GCA_945643635.1. Taxonomy (NCBI): domain Eukaryota; kingdom Metazoa; phylum Nematoda; class Chromadorea; order Rhabditida; family Diplogasteridae; genus Allodiplogaster; species Allodiplogaster sudhausi. The sequence goes on from CALZFC010000356.1 coordinate 2,501,028, forward strand.
ACTATTTCACCCAATTCATTTACACTGTAAAGAACCATTAAACGTACAACGAATACTTTATACAAGAACGGCTTCCAAGCCTGATCGGAACTTGAGTGTGGCTCTAAAGAGGGCCATTGGGTTCTGGGCAGAAGATTTAGAGAGAGAGCATAAGCTCGCTCTCCACGAACACGGATCGCCTGCTGGAGTTCCTTCGGCATCATAGAAGACGCGCTTGACGAAGACGGCGGAGAGGAAGGAGAGGGGAAAGAGAGGAAGAGTGGGTGAGAGAGAGAGAAAGAGAGAGAGAGAGAGAGAGAGAAAGAAAGAGAACGAGACTGAGACTGAGACTGAGACACAGACAGAGACAGCGAGAGAGAGAGAGAGAGAGAGAGAGAGAGAGAGAGGGGGAGGGCGAAGACGGCGCAGAGGTCTCGTCAGCGATACCCTGATGTCTGCCTGGAAAATGGGTCTTATAACCACCCCTCTCTCTCCCTCTCTCTCTCTGCCCCCCCCCCCCCTTCCAGGTGGACTACCCAAGCATCCCCCACAATTCCATATAAACAATTCTTCATCTCGCAGATCCTGGAGGTGAACCGGGAAGGATTAATGGTAATGAACAAACATTTCTTGCCCAAAAACCAAAATAACTCTTTAATGTTTATATTTTGCGAGAGTTCTAGAAAGCCGGCTGACCAAGATGGCAGCCCCTCATACGACGAGTTGCAACAGAAAGAAAATTTCACATAGATTAAAGATAGTGAAAATTTTCTAAGCTTCCAAAAAGGTTAATAATGTAGGTTAGCCCGAACGTGGTCAATAAAAAAGAGTAACTAAAGAAACATGCGTGCTGGGTGCATTTCAAAAAATAAAAGTGAAAATGAAGTGTCCGTGCGTGGTCAGAAATAAGGTACGACCACGAGCGGACACTCCTCTCTGGTACCATCACCAAGAACTTGTTTGAACTTCAACACACAAAAAATGTTGGAACAGCTGATGCCTTCGCTGGTACAAGGTATCTAGAAATACTAGAACAGCTGGAGAGAGCTGGAGATCAAGAGAGAACCAAAGAGAGAGTGGGCTAGACAGCGAGAGCGAGGTAGGGAGAGCGAGAGCGAGAGAGCGAGAGAGAGAGAGAGGACAGCGAGAGAGAGAGAGAGAAAGAGAGAGAGAGAGAGAGAGAGAGATAGAGAGAGAGAGGGGAGTGGGAGAGAGCGAGAGAGAGAGGAAGAGAGAGAGAGGGAGAGGGAGAGAGAGGAAGAGAGAGAGACGAAGAGAGAGAGAGAGGGAGAGAGTGAGAGAGATAGAGATGGGATTGGGTTAGTTACCTTGACGGTTGTCCGTGGCGGCTGCTTCCTGTCTTTCGGCCGGCGGAGAGGAGATCAGGCCAGCACACGCCATCGCTTTCTAAGCAAAAAAGACTAAGGTTCTTAACGTTCTTCAACATTAAAACTTATTAAACATAAGAAAAGCAATTCTATGCTTGTGGTCAATGAGGAAGGGGTCCCTTTGCCCTTCCAACTCCCTCCAATCCTCCCACTACCTCCACCCACAAACCACGAGGGAGGGAATGGGAGGGAATGGCGAGGCGCGTGCCCAGAGCCCTTGTTTTTTTCTGCATCCCGCCACTGCACTTTGCAGCGCAGTGGTGCATGGGCGGATCATAGGGAAAAGGTTGGGCAGGGGCAAAAAAGGCCCATCGTGCTGGCTCGGGACCAGTGCTGAAATAGCGACTGTCTCTGAACTTGGGCCGTGGGGTTACAATGTAAAAAAAAATAGATGAACTATAAAATGAAAAAGGCCATCCCGGCTGGTTACAAAGTGTTCCGAGCTTACGACCCGGAGGGGGGGGGGGGGGGTTACAAACCCTGTCATGGGTGAGACCTATTTCAGCTCTGCTCGGGACCACAAGCAGGGAACACGGTTAAACAAGTAAACAACACATATAACAAAAGACGAACGTATTAGTCGGCGTGCCGACAGGGCCCAGGCATCTCCTGTAGGAGGAGGGCGGGCACTCCAGCCAGACATACTCGGCAGAGAGTGCCAGACGACGAGAGCGCGGCAGAGACAGAGAGGGAGAGACTCGCTCTGAAATCAAAAGAGGTCACTATAGACAACCTACAAAAGACACCTCTAGCAAAGTAGCCATGCGCCATATAACAGTAAACAAATATAAACGAGCGCGCAATATGTAACAGACGGCGGAATAGAGACGAGATGTTGGCCACGGGTAAAATTGCACGATCGATTCGATAGCCCAGTCTGATTTCAGAGCAATTACTAGCCTTTACGGGCCCAATATCTACTATCCGACCTTGATCGTCTGGGCGCTAAACAATGGCTTTAATTCACTAACGTTGGCTGATAAAATGCATCTTCGCTTGTCAAAAGGGAAGTTCTAAGACGCCAGTGAAAAAGGATGAAAAGAAGGGGAGGGGGGGGGGGGGGGGGGTTTGAAAAGGCGGAAAGAAAGAACACAGAGAGAAATAACAGGAAGGGACAAGGAAATCGGCAATCCTTGCTGATCAATGTTTTCCAGCCTAAAACCAACCCCCTTTTGCAATACCCCAGGCCGCAAATTTCACGATATATCTGCAATGCGACCGACAAGCATTTATAAGGAAAATGGAGTGGAGAAAATGGAGAGTCAAATTAAGAAAGGAATGATTGTGAGTGGATCCGCCACGACTAATGATGGAGGGGAGCAGAGAGAAAAAGCCAATGTGTGGGTCCCGGAAAAACAACTAGGGGTAGGGACTTTTTGGGCCCCAAAAACAAGGAGGGGTAAAAAATTTTTTAACGCAGACTGATGTATCGAGAAGGCGGAAAATTTTTAGGTGATATATGACGCAATTGCCTCAAGTTGACCTAATGGACCAAATGAAATAAGCGTAATCAGCACTTCAGTGGAACGGAATAATAGAAAGTTGTGGGGAGAGAGAGAGTAAGAGAGTGAGAGAGCGAGAGAGCGAGAGAGAGCGAGAGAGAGAGAGAGAGAGAGGTGAATGAGAATGTGAGTGCTACAGAGAGCAAGTGAGAGAGAGAGAACACAAAAGTAACGGCATATATAAGCAAGAACAGCAAATTAATAAAGCTTCGGTGCTATTACAATTAGCGGGGCACTATTATTCTTCTTCTCCTTCCCAATTCGTCTTAAAACATGCTCCAAGTGGTTTTAGGGCATGCAGAGCACGAACAACCATTATATAAGAGCAGTACGCGGGAGAGAAAGGCGATGAACACATTTATTCGTGCTCCACTTTCCCTAAAACAAAAAAACTGCCCCCTAACCGTAATCGCCATGAATAAGACCATAAATAGTACCATAAAATAAATACTGCTATTCCAAGCATACAAGATTACAGCGACAAAGACTGGACAAACGGCAGCAAAGAATGTGTGTTGTGGTTGGGCGAGGAGAAGCAAAAGAAGAGGGCGGCCGACCTCCTTCCAAAAGGCTGTCTACATCTACACAATTACGTTTGCATCCATTAATCCACGGCATTCAATTGCATCCTTCATGACCAGGAAAATCGAGAAATAACAGAAGAATGACTCCTGACATTTTCAACAAGGAGCGGTCACAACGAATTAAATCAACCGCCGACAACAGTCACGAAGAAAGAAGAAAAATACGTTCGCCAAAATAACACATTAATAAGGCTGGTTATCACGAAGAAAGAAGGAAAAGTGTTTACCAAAGTAAAACATTAATTGTAAGAAGGCTGGTCAAGAAGGCTTGCGAAATAGTGTGAAATCCCTTGTTTAAAATATTCTCTTACAGTATACTCGTAATGCACCGCTAAGGGTTTTCCGCGCAAGACAAAGTTGCGCTTAAAGGCACTTGCTCTTGCAAGTCTTTTCAACAGCGGACGGAACAAAGAAACGTGGTTGGGAAAAAAAAGCTACGACTGCGAATTCTTTATGCGATAATACGACACGAATGTCTTGCCGTAACGAATGAAAAAGAATGAATGTCAGTTGGGACGAGGGGAAACAAATGATTATTAATTGCTCAGCACTCTACAATCAGCAAAAGAGAGAGAGGAAAAGAAAGAGAGAGATGATTTCTGCTTGAGAGTAAGATTCATGAAATCTCTCTCTCTCTCTCTCTCTCTCTCTCTCTCTTCTGAATCGACTCTTCCTATCTCGATTCCCTTCCATGCCACCCATAAAAAAACATATCACTGACAATGACCACTAGCCCTTCTACTCCTTGAACCGGTGAGCAGCGTAGAAGGCCAGACTGTCTCGATGTTCTGTCGGTGTATCTTTCAAGGAGTGTGGATTCCCTCCGTTCGTTGGAAACACAAAGAGAGCTGCGCATTCATTCTCGGCCAGATAGTAAGAGAAAGGCAGACGAGAGAGAGAGAGAGCGAGAGAGAGAGAGAGAAAGAGAGAGAGAGAGAGAGAGAGAGAGAGAGAGAGAGAGATAGAGATCGGTTTGAGATGGCCATATAGCCGTGGTGAAGGACGAAGAGGCACTACTGCCCTTATTGCACTTCATTACTATTATTCGAAGCAGTGTTATATAAAGCGGAACAGCCGGTTTAAAATCGTGGAACCCTACGTAGTATAAACTGATAACTTCTCCAAGAAGTTCAGCTTCCTTCCTGTCCTTTTCGCATGAGAAATTATTTTCGCTTGCTATTTCGAGCAAAGAGAGCGGATGCAGCTCTCACTCAGATAGGAGAAGAACCTCTTCTACATAAGAGGGTTCATGGTAGAGCCATTTGATGTCAGTCTCTTCACTTCTGACTATGAGCATCATCGATCCCGTTTTGCTTGAAGCACAGTCTCACTTTCTCTCAACCTTCTCTCGCTCCTCTCTCTCTCTCTCCCTCTCTCCCTCTCTATTTCTCCCTCTTTCTCGCTCCTCTCTCTTTCTCTTTCTTTAAGAAACCTTAGGGTGATTGCCTTATTCCCGCTGACAACTACAAGCCAACGGAAGGGGGCACTCTCATCACGTCCATTTGCAGAGGGCGCGATGCCAATTCAGCCCATCCGTTTCCTGGTGAACGGTTGTCAAACTGCAGAGAAGCCGTTTATCGCAATCGTGTTTTCCACGTTCATTTCACAGCCATTGCGAGCTGCTCCGTCTATGGCAAGCTCATCGCACGCCCGGTTATAGGCAAATTCAGCACGGAATGTGTCCATCCAGCTCTTCCAGTTCAATAAGTTCAATCCTCCTCTGCCATGAACCCTCTCTTCTCTTTTTTCTCGCTTTCTCTCTTTTTCTCTGGCAAACAAGTCACTACTGCATCCTTAATTATGTTTTTAAGTAAAAATATTTACCGCTGAAATTTGTATGATCTATTTTTATTGGAATGCTGCTACAAACTCCTATTGATTTAGAATACATCCAATAGTGTAGAATTTAAACCCAATCCTCCTCTGGTCCTATCGAAACAACATTAACATCATCCTTCGCATCCGTTTTATGGAGAGACAGAGAAAGGGAGATAGAGGGAGGAACAGAGACATGGAGAGAGAGAGGGAGGGAGAGAGAGAGAAGGAACGTCCAAGCTATATGTATACATTATGAGACTAGGTTTGTGCCTTCAGCACTAATGTGCTGTACCTGCTCAGAATTACATATATATTTTGTACTCGCCCACACCACGAGATTGAGCTGTGGAGGAGAGTTGTTGGCTGGGCCGAGAGCAGGTCGGGGAGAGGACGAGGGAGCAACTGCATAACGAGTGACGCGAGAAAGGGCAGCCATGAGCCAACTCGGGCATCTCAAAAGAAGGAATAGAGAGAGAGAGGGAGTGAGAGAAAAAGAGAAAGCGAGAGAGATAGAGAGAAAGAGAATGAGAGAGAAGAAGAGAAAGAGAGAGAGAGAGTGAGAGAGGAGAAAGACCTTCGTATGTATGTGGACATCACATACAGATCTTTCTTTGTACATCCTCAGGACCCTCATCTTAGACCGAGTTTCCCCATCTAGATTCGTATTATATTATTATTTTCGAAGGCTTGTGCCTCCACCAACTCGCCTGTCGATTGAAACATGTTTGCAAATTGAAACGAGTGTCTTGTTCTTGGTCTAATAAACATGTCATGAATTTGTTGTTGTTTGTCTTACAAATGTTTTACTGACAAGAATGGAGCGTCATGAACCCGCACAGAGAGAAAGTACAAACAAGGATATGTACAAACAGATAGATTGGAGAAGAAGAAAACCGATTGGATATGATCGAGAGAGAGGGAGGGTGAGAGTGAGAGAGAGAGAGTGAGAGTGAGAGAGAGGGAAGAAGACAGAAATGGAGAGAGAAAGAGTGATAGAGAAAACAACTCTTCATTTACTCGCTCTCTCCATCTCTTCTAATCTCCCCCTCCGCCTGGAACAGGCCATCCACACGTCCTTTCCTCCCCAAAACATACTTTCCCGGTATACGGTGCATTCCCTAAGCTCCGCCTCCCAAGCAAAGCTCCCTGAGGGTCAGCAATCAATGTTGAATGGTCGTCAGAATGGCATGCTGTTGTTTCTGCCCAATCTCTACAATAAAGACTATTCTCCATCATTCCCTGGCAATGCAAGCACATCATATCTCTCTTTCTCTTTCTCTTTCTCTCTCTCCCTCTCTCTTTCTATATCCCTTACCAGTGACAAGTTCAATGAAGAGCCCGACACCGGCAGACCACAACTTAGTAAAAAAAAAAGCTATAATTCAACATATGCAAAAATTCACGCTTCCAAAGCAAACGAATTTATGTTCATATATTCCTTGTCGCAAGTACAAGAACATCACCGGTTAACCTAGCCATGAAAAATAGTAGGGTAACAACAGATGGACTACAAACTTCAGAACGCAAATTTACAGATATAATATTTAGAGCAGTTCGTCTAATTGCAAGTATTCCTCACTATATGCAAGATATTGCTCAAAAATATCTACAAAATACCAGAGTAATCTCAGAATAAACGATAGGGCGATGCAGTACAAAACTGATGAAATCTTAATGAGCTTAAAATGTTGAAGTGAGAAAAAAAAATTAGCCACAGAACAGTCAACTAAGAGAATCCGAAGTTGAGTAATGTAAGGAAAACAAATAGCACACGAGAGGCATCAGATAAAACGTATGCATTTGAGACTACCCTATAAAAAATATAAAGAAATCGAGTAATGGGCGTGCATATAACATAGGACCAACGATATTAACAGTTCAAATTTTAAATAAAATAATGAGGATGGCATGTAAAAGAGAAAAGAGCAGGAAGAGAATATGAGTAAAACCCCCGTCTACACTCCAGCGCGTCGGCTAAGTCGATTCTCGTACCTCTGTCGACGCTCTTCGGCCTGTTGCTGAACACGATGCTCAGCACGATTCAGCGGACCGAACTGAGGCGGCGGAGGGACGGGGGCCACAGCCGGTGCGGCTTGTGGCTGAGCGCGATGGAGCGGTGGCGGAGGAGCGAAATTGACAGGGGCGACCGCCGGTTGGGGAGGAGGCGGGGGAGCAACTGCACCGAGAGAATGATCCAGAAGACGATGCATAACGACGTAGAAGACAGTCGGCCGGGCCACCTGCGCAGCATCCTGAAGTGGACGAGAGTTAGGGAGGATAGAGAGCGAGAGAGAGAGAGACAGAGAGAGAGAGAGAGAAAGAGAGAGAAGAACGAGAGGAAGAAAGAAAGTAAGAACACTGAAACTATACATTATTAGCCGGCTGGGGACGAGACGGGGGAGCGACTGCATGACGAGCGACGTGAGAAAGAGCAGTCGCCAGCCAATCCGGCATACTCAAAAAGAAGAAATAGAGAGACGGGAGAGAGAGAAATACAGAGAGAGAGAGAGTGTGTGAGCGAGAGAGAAGAAGAGAGAGAGAGGGAGAATGAGATATACATATGTCCACATATCACAGAAGTACTTTCCAAATATTCTGGTACAACAAACCTGTGCCGCATGAGGTCCCCGAGCGTAGGGTGAGCGTTGTATTTGACAACCAGTGCTGAAATAGTGACTGCGTCTTGACTTGGACCGGGGCTTACAAACTGCCAATCCGGGGGATGCAAAGTGAACAACCGCCAACCCGTGGGTTACAATGTGTTCCGGCCCTTCGGCCCGGTGGCTTCCATCGCTATCATGTGTCAGACCTGTTTCAGCACTGGTGACAACGGCTTCTTTGTGATGAAATGAGGAGAGAAGAGCCTTCGCTTTCTCCCGACCAACGCAGCCGTACAGCAAGACGAGCTGGACTCCCAGCTTCTAAAGTACGAGAAAATCAATGCTATCTTCCGCAGATTCCGCCATGGTTTCTCACCTCGATTGCCTTCTTAATCTCCGGGAGGGGCTCGCACACGAAGCGGAAATGTGCGAACTCGACCGACTTCAGCCTCCACACGCGAAGATGAACAATGTCGCGGTCGACGTCCGAATAATTCACCTCAAATAAAGCTTGGACGAAGTAGTCAAATTTCGTTCCCCAATACAATTTAATTCTCAAATAAAAAAAGTAATAAATCAGTATACTACTCAACAAACATGAATTGTTTTTGTCATCATCAAATGATGCAATCAATGAGCCGAAACCAACAGAGAAGGGGCGAGAGATGCGTGGGGAATAGAACCGAAGGATGTACTTATCGCTGCCTTTTTGTATTATAGTTATGTGGTCGGGAGAGAGGCCGGCCGTGTGCATGAAGGCGACGCCATCCAGGAAAGTCTGCCCCGACTTCTGCAGCAGAATCTTCTCAATGCACATCGCAGTCAGACTCTTGACGTGCGTCATCGAAGAGCAACAAGAAGTTGGCCTTCAAACAACGTCTACTCGAAGGAATACAAAGTATTGTGACTTGGCTAATCAGTGGAAGATAAGAATAAATGAATGGGCAAAAAAAGTCTGAGCAACCGCAACAATTAGCGAGAAATCACACTTCCTAGACTGGGTGATGTTTGGATCCAACCGATCAATTGCACTTGACTTGCCTATGCACATTCAATCTTCTCTGTCTCTCCATCTCCTCTCTCTACATCTCCACTGTCTCTCCATCTTCTCTGTCTCTCCTTCTCCTCTGTCTCTCCATCTCCACTATCTCTCCATCTCCTCTGTCTCTCCATCTCCTCTGTCTCTCCATCTCCTCTGTCTCTCCATCTAGAAAATGTGAACCCAGCTCTCAAGAGAGAAAGAGCATCACTAATTCCTAGGCATTGATTGACAAACGCAGGTCCAAACTCGAAGAATCGAATGAACACTTTGCCTTCTGGTTACGAATGAGAAAGAGTGAGAGCGAGAAAGAGAGAGAAAAAAAGAGAGAGGGAGAACGAGAGAAAGAGGGAACGAGATTGAGAGAGAGAGAGACGGAGAGAGAGAATGAGAGAGTTTCCCGTGGTCGTCTGCCACGGCCCTTCAGCTGGCTGCCGATTCGTTTCTCGTCCTTTTCTTCGAGGACTCCATACGCCGTCCACGCCAAGTGCGTCTCTTTGATGCCAAAGAACATCCAGCTGGCGTAGCGCGTTCATGGAGAGCATGTCCACCTGCAAATCTTAGCCCCAGAACCATTTGGATTGCCAGATTTTCATGTTGGCTGATTGATAATGTAACGGGAAGTCTGAAATAGGAATGCAGCATCTATATTTGGACATTCTTTTCATTCACATTCTTTTGGAGGATTTAAGTAAATATACATATGATAACAATAATACCATCCGGAGAGAGCGAAACGAGGAGGAGCTTTCTATCTCGCTTCTATCGTCAAGTCATCACTAATAAATACTGTGAATTCCTCTACATACATACTTCTCTAGTACTGTAATCTATCGCTCTCTCTCTTTCTCTCTCTCTCTCCTCTCTCTCTCTTTTCCTGATAATGCGCATGTTAATGGTAAGATTAACTCACTGCTGTTCCGCTTTTGACTGGTCGGCTAAATCATTTATCAAAACAAGCATGCTCGCATACTATCCCGCGTTTCCTCAACAATCGTCCAGCAGAAGAAAGAAGTAAGCAAGCACCCGTCGCCCAACTCACAAGCAGAGAACTCCTCATGGACTGCCCCTGATGCTGGCGATGCATCGGCGGCGTACCTCCGGCGGCCGCGTTGCAGCGGCCATTGCAATATATTTGTTTCCGAAAAATAATTTAATTTCTTCATAGTACCTAAAAGTATAAATGTATAACCCATAAACTATTGGTAATCGAAATTGAATAGTTTCCCATAGCGTAAGCTTGCCTGACCCTAACAGAAAGGCTATAAACTAAACTGCTCTTCAATTCCTGGGCCTGCAATTCCCAGGTTTCTTAGAAAGTGAGAGAGAGAGAGAGAGAGAGAGAGAGAGAGGAAAAGAAGGGGAGAGGGAGAAGATAACAACCGATTAGAGAAGGCAATCGTAATATAGAGAAGCAGAGTGTTTATGGACAACCGATCAACGTCTTCCTCTTTCTTTATCCATCCTTTTTCTTCCTCTATGCTCGGATATCTTTTGCAAGCATCCGGCCTGGCAGCGTAAAGAACCGAAGAAGAAGGGAGGGTTGCTGATTCGGCGTCCTCCTCCGCCCTTCAATCGAACTCCATTCCGCAAGGTCTGCCGAGCTGTCTGCATTGGCCTGTGCCGCCGGAACTTTATCTGCTTTCTCTCCCCTATTTCTTCTCTCTCTCTCTCGCCTTTTTTCTCCTTTTTCTCTCTCTTCTCTCTCTCTCTCTCTTCATTCTCTCCCTCAAACTCACGCTTACTGTGCTTCTCTCTTTGTCTGTCAATATATATTTCTTTCCCTCTTCTTCATGCTCACGCAGTTCTCCTAGCCTCCCTACTTCAGTTTCTTCTCGCTCTATCTTTCCTCTCTCTACTCTCTCTCTCGGGATTTTTCTCTCTGCTCTCTCTCTCTCTCTCTCTCTCTCTCCCTGGAGAGACAATCCAAGATGCACTCATTCGAGCTCCGTTTCATTAGCAACTTTAAATGACATTCAAATCTCATATTCTTTGTCGTCTTGACTCGCCTTTCTTGAGGGATGAATTGAGATCCTTCTTCAACTTGTGTTTATTTTACTCGACTCTGAACCTAAGTCTTCACAGCCTTCTCTCTCCAACACATGGCTGGCTAGAAATAAGCGGGTACCAACAAATTCTAGAGCGAGTCTCTTCACTCGAGGTATGCATGAATGAGCATTGAAAATGAGCATGATACGTGGAAACTTGCCGGGGCGATGCTTATGGGAAAAAGTTAAGTGCAGCCGGGCATTTTTAAAGGCGTCAAAAGTTGTACGATCAAGAGATTAATCCACTCAGGGAAATATGTACAAGAACAAGATAAAGCATACAGGGCTAGTTAATTCAGCAGAATTACGGAGAATTTCAACAAAAGAGAACTTCACTCTAGCTTTACTCACCATTTAGAGGAGGTTTTAAGAGCCATTTTCTTCTGATTTTGACCCTTCGCTGGTTGAGATGGAGGCAGACGGCGAGCAAGCCAGCGTATGCGATCCAGCTAGAGCTACGGTTAGACAGGAGACAAGGTCGAAGCTGAGATGGATGGTGTGAGCACCCGCGGGTGTCAAGTGCTCTGCAGTTCCAGGAAGATTTGGGTTATTAGAAGTTCTCTCTGTCGTCTCCACTCTGTCATCTCTCTCTCTCTCTCTCTCTCTCTCTCTCTCTTTCTCTCTCTCTCTGTCGTCTCTCTCTCTGTCGTCTCTCTCTCTCTGTCGTCTCCCTCCCTCTCTCTATCGTATCTCTCTCTATCTGTGTTGTATCTCTCTCTTTCTCGTTTCTCTCTGTTTCTAGAAAAAGAAAGAGATAGAGAGAGAGAGAGAGAAAGGGGGAGAGAGAAAAAAGGTATGTTTACATTGCCAGCGAATTATCAAGAATAGTCTTGATTGAAGACAAAGAACAAGGCAGAACCAGCAGCTGATTTTTCCTATAATTCTGATCACCAATCAACTCTCCTCTCCCTCCCTCCACCTCTCTATCTCTCTGTCTCTTCGTCTCTCTCTTTCTCTCTCTATCTCTCTCTATCTCTCTGTCTCTTCGTTTCTCTCTCTTGCACTTTCTCCATCTCTCCCTCTTTCTCTCATTCCACCGTTTTCCTTCTTTGCCAACCTTTCTGTTCGTACATCTCCTGGTTCCTACTTACTCTCTCTTTCTCTCTCTCTCTCTCTCTCTCTCTCTCTCTCTCTTTCTCTCTCTCTCTCTTTCTCTCTCTCTCTCTCTCTATCTCCCCCCATCTGTCCTCCTCTTCTCTTCACCTGCTCGTCCGGGTCTCTCCGGATGGCTCTTCTCACCAGCCGCCGTAGTAAAGTGTCGCATTTTGAGGGGTAATCCTCAGGATGTTACCCATGAGGATAATCTATCTGAATCTCTGGCATGAGCGTGCTCTCTCGTACTGTCTAGCATGCCACCATTCTTTACCCTCATGGGTAATAGCATGGAAAAGGCTGCGGTGTAATGTTTGGGTAACGAGGACAGGCCGAGAGAGCATGCAATTCTTGGAGACGCGGTCAACCTCATGTGTAAAATGGTTTTGCCAATACGCATTGGCATAACCGTTTATACCTTTCATCGTCCAGCTCCAAATTACGAATATAGTATTTGTGGTAAAAGTAACGGCGTACTGTCCGGAACCATGAAAGATTCACTCTAAATTAGCATTTGAATTGTGATCGTAATATAATTGCATTATGAGTATGTTAATTGCCGTTTATAGTTAAATCATATGCCTTATTGTTGCAGCAACGGTTTCGATGGAGGAATCTAAGAAGAAGAAGAAGGAAAGCTTCTCAGCAGAGATGTCCGACTACCTGATTCTCGACATTTTCGAGAACAGGGCTCTCCTCTTTGATGGGAACGCAGATCGAGATGCGAACGCCAACCGACGGCGCAATCTGTTCTGGGAACGACTCTGCAACCGCTTCATACTCAAGTTCCGGACGATCACAACGGCGAAGGCTATCAAGGACCACTTCAAGTATCGCAAGTCTTCCTTAAAGAAGAACATAGCGAAGTGGAATAGGTTAACTTATTCATCAGCATTCTTTTTTCATTTGGTGTATGCAACAGTTCTCCATTATTTCTGGCTTTTGTTAGATACTTGACGCAAACCGGTGGCGGAGTTGACCGCGAAGCGGAGAAGCTTCGCGGTCCACTGACCGAACAGATGGGCCTCTCCGACTACTTGCTGTAAAGGATGTTTGCATCTTCCGAGGGCTTTAACGGTGTCGGGCCGTCATCTCTGGAGACGGGAACGGTTTGATTTATTGTGTTTTAAACTACATGGAATGCACTATGAACTTTCATGCTCCAGTAATTATGCATTAAGTGTTGTTTATCTCAGAATGCCACTCGGCGTGCGCGACTCAGTCAAGGAAGCAGCAGTTCGTCGAGTGGCCTTAACAACCAGGTACATTCAGTTTTCAAACCTACTCGAATATACTTTAGTTTCGAGTTGTTTTTATTTCTAGGTAAAAGTCGAAAATTATCTGCCCATTCGAACTGGAAGGAGCAGCGAGGAGTGCAGCGAAGTTTTTTCCTTCAACACAAGAAACGAGGTTGTTTTGATTAAATTTATAGGTTGAGATATTATTATTGGCGAATGTTTCTGTGCTTCCTGATATGTTTTCTTGTTAGCATAGATCTTCAACAAGATTCAAGTATGTAATTTCGCCTTCTTTAAGGACCAGCGAGATGTAAGTGATGGCGAAGAAGTCCAGGTTTTAAGCAGCAAGGTGCGCAAGCGGCCCATCCCTCCCGCTTATCGATTCAAGGTTTAGACTTCAACCGCATATGCTTTTATTTTATTCATTCAGTTTTGGCATCATAATTACATTCTTTCCTGCGCAGCCCGAACCAATCGATGACGACAATGATTTCGTCATCCACAAGCAGAGACCGCCACCTCTTCGCGTCAAGGTTTAGACTTAATTGCATCGCATCCATTACTTATTGCAATACAATATGTTCCTTATTGTTAGGAACGAAGTCCGAGCTCGGGTGGCACGTCGTCCATCGAAGATGAATCGGACGACGCGAGTGACTGCAGCCCAAGGAGAAGGAAGAGGCGCGCCAAGCAGCCTACAGTCACCGAGAAGCGAGTCCTCGCTGAAATGCTGGACATGTACAAGGTACGGTAGTTTACCATTTCCTCGGATGTTTTTTTTACTTTCGCTTCTTTTTCTTTTTGTTTCTACTCGTCTTTCTTTACTTTCGGATACTATCGCTTCCAGGCGCGAAAAGAAGCCTTCAAGAAGCAAGCGGAGGCAGCTGAAAAGATGCAGATGATCGCCGATCGTGTGAAGGGCGGACTAGAGGCTCAAATAGAGCTCGCACGAGAGATGGCTCATCGTTTGCGCGGATCTTCTTCTCTTCCTCCGCCTTCCATCGCACACGTTAGCATATTGCTTAATTTGTTTGCAAAGATATCGATTACTCTCAGTAGGTTGAGAAATTTGTTTAAATATCGTAATTGAGAATGATGTGGAAGTGCTCGAGCATGGAGAACGCTTTCCCGTTCGAGGATCCCCTTGACGACCCTTTCCTGTTCGAGAAGCCGATGCGTGCAGGCAACCATAATGGTGCTCCAAGTTTAGCGTCTACTCGTTCGTTTCAACTTTAGAAACAGTCGAATATTCCTTTTTTTTTTAGCTGTTATTTATCCCATTTTAGCTTTCTTTTCCATCTGCTCTTTAGCAGTTTATTTAGCTTAAATAAGGGTATTATATAGTATTCTAAATTATTTGTTCGCATAGACTATGAATGTTAAAACTTTCTTTAGTTATTTCGCCCAGGTATTCGTCTTTCTTTACAAACTTTTTGCTTTCTTAAATTTACGAGTTGTTAAGTCGAAGATTGTTTGTTACTACTAATTGTTACAATTTTAGATTGTAAGCTACCAATTATGGTGTATGTATGTTACTAACAATTGTTAAAATTTTAGATTTTATGCTACCAATTATGGTGTCTTTTTAACTCTTCAACAATAAATGTTTATTCGAAATTATCATTGCATTCATTAAAGAGCAGCCGTTAGCAGATCGCGGGGGTTTCGAGAATGGCCGGGCAGTCGCAGTCCGCGTCGTGGGGGTCCCAAGTGGGAACGACAGTACCCTCTCTCGATACCGTAGTTGTGCAATACAGCGCACGCAAGAGCCACTTTCGCCGCCTTCTCCGGAGAGAGACGACACCTCGTGGAGAGAATAGTGAACCTCTTCTTTAGCCAGCCGAAGGTCTGCTCAACTAAAACACGTGTCTTCGCTTGCTTCTTGTTGAAGCGGGCCTGTTGCTGGGTTACGGCCCCTCTTGCATTCGGTGTCATCATCCGCTCTCCATTCTGGAACCCACTGTCCCCAACCAGTGCGTAGCCAGGGACTCCGTCAAGTGCATCAAGCGCAATCTTGGTCGTCGATTGCGAGAAGATGTAGGAGTCGTGAGACGAGCCTGGGTATCTGAGGTTAAGATAAAAAAACCTGCCCCTGTGATCCACTATGGCTAGAATATTTAGGGCACAGAAGCCTTTTCGGCAGCGGTAGTTTCCCGGGTTCGAAGACGGGGTGGCAATGGGAACAAGGGTCCCATCAATTGCACCAATCACATTCGGTAGACCGGCGAAGCGGGAAAATCCACGAGCTGTGTGAGCTCGCCAGGCAGCGTCATGGACAGGGAAGGATATGAATCGATCGACTACTGCCGGCTCTGTCAGGGCGTCGACCACTCTGGTGATGATATCCGAGATTGCTTTCTGGCTTGTCCCGAACCGGTCTGCGATGACAGACTGGTGCGTGTTCGTTGACAAGTACGTCACGCATGCAGCCACCTCGAATATTCTCTCTTCTCTCTATCTCTCTACTCTCTCTATTCTCTCTCTCTCACTGTCTCTCCCTCCTCTTACTCTCTCTCTCTCTCTCTCTCTCTCTCTCTCTCTCATGAAGAAAAGGGCACAGAGATTACTTGATTCCGCTTCGAGACGGGCCATTCAGTCCCATCTTCCTGCACAAGGTGTGCATCACAGATTCGCACAAGATGGTCGATCTCTCGCTTGTGGAACCGAAACTTCATGCGGAAGATAGCTCTATTCGTTGTGTGAATGAAGGGGTGAAGGCGGCGATAGTCCATGTTATCACATCTCCGATGGCGATGAAGAAGGAAGGGAGCAGGCATGGCTTTCACAATAGCAGCAATTATGATACAAGACTTGGCGTCTTTGAAGGGAGCAGGCATGGCTTTCACAATAGCAGCAATTATGATAGGAAGGGAGCAGGCATGGCTTTCACAATAGCAGCAATTATGATACAAGACTTGGCGAGACAGGGCGTCTTTTCGTAGAGATTACCCTAAGGATAATGTCTGGTGAAACTAAGCGGTAATGGTTTTACCCTCATGGGTAACAACCTGAGGATTACCCCTCAAAATGCGACACTTTACTACGGCGGCAGAAATAGACAAGAGAAAGTATGTAAGCAGAAGGCGTTGATTTATGAGACAGACAAGAACACTTCGTGCATCTTTGAGAGCATTAGTCGGCTGTTCCTTGGTTAACGGCGCCCTCATGTCAATGACATCAGTCAGCAGCATGCGCGACGCCGATGGAAGCAGCAGTCCTCTCCTCCGCCAACTTGACCTTGTCGGTTATGCCGGAGCTGAGCTGTTTTGTTAAACCCTTCCTCTCTCGCAAATCTCTCAGCCACATCTCGCTTTCCGGAAATGAAAGATGAATTAACACAATAGAATTCGACACTTTCAAGCAAATCGCTTGCCGCATACACGTAATACTCCCTAGTAGAGAAGGAGCAAGGAAATACAAAAAAAAGACTTTCCAAAATATGAGAAAACTGAAAAACTTGTTCAACGAACACAATAAATGCGCGATTCTCCACTTTGAATATCATGAATAGCTGAAATTAGGGTGCCGTGTAAATGTTGATATATCACGCAAAAATATTTATGCACTATTTTTACAATTTGCCCCTACCAAAAGTACTACATCCTTCTGTCCTATATAAACCGACCCAATTTGTGTAATAAACATTGTCCCCCTTGTGCTCCCTCGTTCCATTGTTGCCTAGCAAGCAACCTTCCTGAGGAGTCGTCTTCATTCGTCCTACAAACTCTTTCGGCGGCCGGCTGCTTCTGTCGACTCTTGGTCATTCCAACTTATCTTTCTTCCTTAATTAGCTACCCAATCAAAATTTCTAATACAATATATACACTAAATTCTGGAAAAAAGTAGATTCCATTTCCTAATAAGTATTAATGATTAAGGAGCGATGCCGGAAAAGAAGCGAATTCCACTGCTGGATCGGATGAGCAGCATGGAGTTCTCGCTTCGCTGCCGCATTCACTACGACGACGACCAAGCGAGCGAGGCGCTGCAAGTGACTGGAAGCGCCCGCAACAGAGGAGGCACTCTCCAGATCGAGAAGAAGTCCAAGGAGAACTCTGGCGGCGGCGGCGGAACTCCACAGCCACTCGCCACTTCCGAGGTTATTTGTCCATTTTATTCTTATTTGTTTTTGTAACAGAAAAGCCTTACTCAACTCTTTAATTTCACCATTCAAGGAAGAGCATTTCAGGCAGAGGAGGCTGATGTGGTCACTGAGTTGGACGACTACGATGGCTTGGAGACGGTGAGACGAAGGAGAGAGAGAGAAACAGAGAGAGAGAGAGAGAGAGAGAGAGAGAGAGTGGAAGGAAGATGGCTAAGCAAGTGGCGTGTTTCAGGTGGTTTGCGTGTTCCTGGTCGGGTACTGGAACAAGTGCGGCGTCGTCCGCAAGAAGAGATTCTCCCTCGAGTTCTCTGGCTCGGCGACGCTCGCCGAAGCCATCGAAGCTGCTTCCAAACACTCGAAACGCGTCCAGCAACCGGCCAACTTCTATCTCAGGCATCCTCTACTTGGCATCATTCTCTCTCTCTCTCTCTCTCTCTCTCTCTCTCTCTCTTTATATCTCTCTCTTTATCTCTCTCTATCTCCCTCTCTCCCTCCCTCTCTCTCTATCTCTCGATGTCTCTTTATCTCTCTCGCTCTCTCTCGCTCTCTCTCTCTGCAGTGACCGTTCGTGGAAGAAGCTGCACGAGATGGAGCTGTTGTCCTTCGGCTCGACCCAGCTTACCAAGCTGGCCGACAAGCGTGCCTGTGTCTACATCGTCGTGGACCGCTTCGTCTTCCCCGAGTAGAGAACTCTCTCTCTTCATATATCTTCTCACTCTTCGCTCCCATTTTCCCCTCTCCATCTCCTTTCCCTCTCCCCTGTTTCATATCTGATATAAACTGCTGCGTTCGCATACGAGTTTTCTTGACAAATATGTAGTTTCTAGAATTTATGTTAATCAGCTCTTGGCCTACAAAATCGTGGTCTGATTGATTGATTTGGTTTTTCTGATTTGTCTGTACACAATCTTGCTCTGATTGCGAGATCGAGTGAAGAAAAAAGATCCGTTTGATTCTCTATAAATATTTGTGAACTAGAAGGATCCCAAGTATCTTAGAGAATACCAACAATTTATAAGATAAATAACTACGTTTGGGTATCTTTCGTTGTCTCTTCGTCTTCGATCGTCGCAGTTCTGGCTGGTCTCTTGGCGAATGGTCATTGCGATTAAATACATAAGAGTGAACATGTGTCAGTGCAAACAAGTTTACTATGTCAACATTAATATAATATGAAAAATGTAAGAGATAGAGAACGAGTGAAACTGAGAAAGGAGAATATGAAGCAGAGAGAAGAGAGAGAAGAGAGAGAGAGAGAGAGAAGAAAGAGAGAGAGAAGAGAGAGAGAGAAGAAAGAGAGAGAGAGAGAGAAGAGAGAGAGAGAGAGAGAGAGAGAGAGAGAGAGAGAGAAAGAGAAGGTGTCTTTACACTGTCAGGTGAATATGTGAATATCACGAATAGTCTTCTTCAGGGGAGAGGAAGCAGACGACAGAAGGAGCAGCGTATTTACGCATGCTGTTCTGACCACCAATCAACATTGGTTGCAAGCCCTCACAACAGGGAGCTGGGGAGGCGGAGCTTGCCAGTGCACCGTATACCGGGAAAGTGGGCAAGAAGAGTGGGGTGGAAAGGAGAACGGGGGATGGTCTGGTCCAGAGGGATAGTTAAGAGAGATGCAGAGAGCGAGTAGAGGAAGAATTCTTTTCATCTTTCTCTTTCTCCCCTACCTCTTTCTCTATCTCTTTCTTTCTCTCTCTCTCTCTCTCTTTCTCTCTCTCAATTTTTGTTTAGTTCCCTCGCTCTCTCTCTCTCTCAGGGGGAAAATAGAAAGAAAGAGAAGAGAGAGAGAGAGGAAGTAACTTCCGGCCGAAGCGTTAATCCGGTGGAGGTATCCCTGTGACGAACATCGAGGTTCTCCTTTAATGTTTTCGCAAACTTCTTGCTTCTCTCATTCTTCATTCTTCCGAAATTCTTCCTTGAGATAACATACCATAATACATGTTGGCTCTTCTTGCCAGTGGTTCGACTGGATTGGAAAGCAACTGGAGAGAGAGAGAGAGAGAAAGAGAGAGAGAGATAGAGAGAGAGAGAGAGAGAGAAAGTATGGAAAGCAACGAGAAAGTACTCTTCACAAAACTCTTTTCGCTATGTGTTTGATCGTGCGTTACTGACTTACACTATTCGTTGCTGCTTGATTTAATTCTTTTTCAACGATATATTGTGTGATTTGTCACTGGTTTATTGCTTCTGTTTAATTTTATTTCTTTTAATTTGTTGATGAAGGATTCTTCGTCAATCGCTGATGGCAATGATTTTGAATGGCTCTGAAGCGACCGCGTTATATTTGAAGAAATTGAGCGGGAAGAGTAAATAGAAGACTTGCCAGCTTCTAGCCATCAATATAAAATATCGTTTACCTATCAAAATGAAACGCTGTTTACTAAACAAAATGTTCGAAGATCTGACCGGCCGAACTTCCTCTGACTTAGGAAAATATTATAGTGTGACCGTATAAGCACTGTGAGATGGCAGAATGAGTATTCCGCACAAAATATGTTTGGATTTCGTGTTGGCTCATGAAATTTGGATCGCGCCGGTGGTGGATCGTGTTTTCCTTGTTGTTTTGTTTATATTGCGCGCAGTGTTTTACTGTTGTAAGTTATGAAGTTGGCCGTTTGAACCAGGATTTACTCGTTTAACTCACAACAAGTCATGTCAATTTCGCCTTCCTGGTTGAATACCTAATCTGTGAAGAACATCTGAACTTGTGATGTATTTTTTTTTGCCTTCTGACTAATTCGGTCCTTTTCTACATAGACGAATGGGCAACCTCCAGTGGTGGCTGCGCAGCCAGATCCGCCGCCTCAACGAGTCTGATCTGCGACAGCGTGTCCGCTTCTTCCTCTCGCGTCACTCGCCTCGCAAAGTCGCGCTCATCCTCTGCGGCCTTCTCTTCTTCTTCTATTGCCTCTTCTCACGATCCAACAAGTTGGCGGCTGTTGAATTTCATATCTAAAAATTTATATCTTAATCGGTTACGATGCATTAGGTCCTGTTCGAGTCCGAAAGACTTGTTTTTCAAAAAATTGCATTTTTAGCACGAATGATGGTTTATTGCAGGAGTACCGTCTCAATTGCACAACTGTGCATTGATGACAAGGTGCGCCTGTACTCCGCTCAAGTGTCCTCCGCGGCCATGGGCGTCGGCGAGGAGTCAGTGTACTTTGTCGGCAACGGCTTTCTCGGAGTTGGCAATGACAACGAACTCCGACTCGGCTCATCAGCCGGCAGGCTGTCGCTGCTCACCGGATTTAGGCCTCTTGTCCATGTCAAGGCTCGTGATGGAGAATGAGAATGTGTTCTGGTCATCGTGAGAAGTTTGGCCATGGGAATTGCTATGATTATTATTGATGTCTTACAGTTTAATTGATTCTGATTCTGAGAAGCACATTGCAGTAAAACTTGTCTTTTGTATCCGGACAAGAAGTGCTATTTTACAAAATGTATATTGTTGTCATCATTCTAGATTCCGGAAGCATCGGATAGCCGCGAAGTGACACTGACCGATTTTGAGAAAGGAATCGTGAAGCGCATCAAATGCTTCCAAGTGGTTAGAATTGTTTTCATTGATGCTCATTTCCACTCGGCTTCTGTTTGTGTGTGTGTTCCAACTGAATGAGTTTGTTGTTGGAAACGACGTTCTGATTCTTTTTGATGAACAATGACTGGCAAAGCCTTGTCCAAAGCGGAGATCCCATCCTGTTTTTGGGCTCTAATTAAGCACTATCCCAATCAGTTTTTTGGTGCATTTTATAGTAGAACATTCTTTTTTTATCATTACCATTCCGAGCCCAATAACCTCCTTACTAGCCTGTTTTGTAAGATGATTGATATTCCCTGTTGTTACAGAGTAGTTTTTGTTGTTAAATACTACTCATCAACCATTTCGTCATTGCAGGAAAACGAGTGTGCCTGCGTAATGACGACAACGTTTGCTCATCGCACCAAGCCCAATCTGCTCATCGAAGATGTTCAAATCGTCAATCCAACTGTAAGCATTTACTGTCTATACTATGATGCTTCCTTAACGACTTGGACGTGGGAAAATTTGTTGATTCAATCAGGTATATTCCATTTGCGATTTGCAGAAGCTATATTGCTTTTTTATCATTACTTGTTCTTCTTGTTGGGCCTTGGGAACAGTACGATTTTAAATCCAGTTCAACGTGTCTGGAGACGTTTTTCAGTATTACAATGCGCTAATTACTGTGGTTACAACGAGGTATCGGAGATCAGTACAGTAATTTGATTGAGCTATCGTAGGAAAAGCCTATAAAAGCAGTCAAGTTAATTAATGTATGTAAACGTCTATGTTTGATGGTCAATTTCAGAAATGCCTTGATTTTGATGTAATTACAGTATTCTAAGAGTTTTTTTTTTAAATTACAGTAATCGAAAACGCAACACTTTTCTTTTCCAGCATTCCTCCCTGCAAGTCACCGTTTCGCGGCCCGCATCGCCCGAGTGGACGGCGGATAAGAGTGCCGGGGATAGCGCACTGCTCGTGCGAGAGCTGACTGATGAGCAGCACTCGGTAGCAGCCGTCGTATGCACCACGACCCCGTCTGACTTTGCAGTGAGACAGAAACGGTAAGAGTGATTAGGGAGGTGAGGAAAGCACACTGATTAAATGATGATGGAAACAGAACTCTGAAAGATGATGATGAGGAATCGCAAGAATCTTAATGAAAAGCCTTTTTGCCTATTCCTCGGAGGAGGAAGAAGCTAGAGAAGTTTTGATACCCCGTATATATGCAAATGTATATTTAAAAAAATTCTGCTGGTTTAAATGTTAAATTTGTTATAGAGAAGATATTTATATATATATTTTTTTTTCTATTTATTTTTTTAATGCTAAATTTATTCCAGAGAAGATGTTTACATGTAATTTTTTTGATTTCTTTTTTAAATGTTGAATTTGTTCCAGAGAAGAGAGCATGCGCCTGGCGTGCTCGGTGGCGAAGCAGCCAAGAGGAGCGGATGCGGATGGCGCGCGACGCGTTGCGGTCGCGACCGCGGTCGCGGCATTCAACGGTGCCAAAGCGGCAGGCGCTTCGATCACCCAGGCACACGAGGAGGCGTGGAACAAGGTGGGTGTGTGCTGTCAGGGGAATGTTATGTCGATTTAATAAAAGCATACTAACAAAAGCGCTCACTTGCAGGAATAGTTTTGAGAGTTAAAGAATAATGTTATAATGTTGCTGATTGCAGTATGTTAATGAGTGTAATGTTTAAATAAAAGAAGCTGCCTTTTATCTGCGGAAGGTTGATGATTCCTTGAGTGATTCAGCTGCATTATGATGTTGACTTAACTACATACTAGCTAGACCTCTCATTTGAGTGTTAGAAGGATATTATTGATTGTAGTATATTGATGATCGTAATTGTTAAATAGAAAAACATAAAATTGTCTTTTGACCTATGGAATGCAAGTAACAAATGTGGGTGATTCTGGTCATCTCATTCCTTGTGTGATTCAGTTGAATTTGGTGTCCTTCCACCTGTCGCCCTCACTCGCGCCTCAAGTTCTGCATGGAGTCAAGATTAACGCCACTCGCTACGTGATCGTCAGCAACTCCCGAGCCCCGCTCCTAGAAGAAGGAGTTTCAGAAGCTGAGAAAAAGGTTCGGAAGCCTTGGAAGGACTTGGGGGATAAACTTGAGTGTGAAGTTGTATTCAAGAGATTTGCCCGTGTTTGATGATGGGGCTGGAATAGAGGATTATAAAAAGCGGAGATCTAAAAAGCTCCGTTCCCTCTTCGAAAGCCACTGATCCAATTTTACTATCGAACATTTGATATGAAAAAAAGAATATTGAAGTGAAAGAATGTAATAGGTGTTGTGTGTTTATATTTGAAATAATAATTTAAAAACAAATTATGTTTAATAGGGAAAACATAGTTAAAGAGGTTGTCCATATGGCAGCTTAAATTCGACCGTAATTTACTACTTCGTGTATCGTATTCTTTTCTTGAGGATTACGGTAGTTTTTTTTAAATAAAGAGTTATCGTATTCTTTTCTTGAGAATTAAGTTAGTTTTTTTTGTAAATAGTCCCTGATCATGGTCTTTAAAGAGAATTTGTTTTGCCTTTCAGCAACTGGCGGAATCCGCTGTCCGCCGCGACCTCTGCTACACGGGCCACTCGACAATGCTCTTCCCCTCGCGACTCTGGGAAGCGGCGCCCTCCGCAGATGACATCATACGATTGGCGGATATTTGGCTGCTCACTCTAGAGAAGCGAGGCTGTGCGACTGTGATGAAGACGGGGGCAACTGGCATTATTCAGGTGCAATCAATGAGTAGTACTTGTGAACAAGAGCGGTGAGAACATTTAGTTACAAGGAAATGTTCACATCGCTGGGAAGAAGTTGTTGTCAGGCGTAAAAGTGCGCTAGGTAGCGCTTTCCGCAAGGATAAAGGAAGGCTACAGACAAGCTACCACTTACGAGGAAGGCAGATTTGATTTTGAAATGATCGACGAGAGAAGTATGCTTGGCAGTACAAGAAGGATTAATTTGTATATGTTTTTTTCCAAAAGGCTTTATGTTTTGATGTGCGAATGGTTTTGTTCTTCCTGAACGCTTTATGCATTAGGGTAAGAACGGTTTTGGTTTTATCAGAAGGCTTCTTGCATTGGGGCCAGAATGGTCTAGCTTTTATCATATCTCATTATGCATTAAAGTAAGAATGGTTTTATTTTTTTCAGAAGCCTTTATGCAGTGGTCTAAGAATGGTTTTTTTTAGGAGGCTTGATGGATGGGTTTTGAATGGTTTTGTTTTTCCTGAACGGGGGTAAGAATGGTTTTATTTTTATCATAAGGATCAATGCTTTGGGATAAGAATAGTTTTGTTGTTTTTATCAGATGTCTTTAGTAATTCGGTAAGAATGGATTTATTTTTATAAGAGGACTTGCGCATTGGGGTTCAAATTGGTTTTGTTTTTTCCTGAAGGCTTTATGCATAGAGGTATGAATGGTTTCATTTTTTTCAAAAGGCTTTCTGAATTGGGGTAAGAATGGGTTTTATTTTATTAGATGGTTTTAGTCATTGGGTAAGAATGGCTTTATTTTTATAAAAGGCCTTGTCTTGTGCATTGGGTTTAAAATTGGTTTTGTTTTTTTCTGAAGGCTTTAAGCATTGGGATAAGAATAGTTTTTTTGTTTCAGAAAACTGTATGCATTGGGGTTAGAATTTTCCAGAAGACTATACAATATAGTTTGAATGTTTTTTTTTTTTAAATCAAAAGGCATTTTGTATTCTGGTTTGAATGTATTTGTTTTTCCAGAGGGCTTTATGCAGCGGGGTAAGAATGGAATTGCTTTTATCAGATGTATTTATATTTTTCCTGATGACTTTTTGCATTGGATAAGATGTTTTGGGTGCTATTTTTTTTAGCAGAAGACTACGGATAGTGGTAAGGATGGCTTTTTTGTAATCAGATGGCTTTATGCATTGGGTTTAGAATTGTTTTGTTTTACCAGAACCCTTTATGCATTGATATTCGAATAGTTTCGCTTATATCAGAAAACTTATGCAGTTTTGAAGCAAAGTTTAGTATGAATAGCTTATTAATTGGAAATTATGAATTTGAGGTATTCCTGAAAAGTGGAAGAATGCCTTGTAATTGTCGTTTCCCTCTTTTCCAGGCCTACGTCCTCTCACTCGCCGCGGGCACCTTCCACGATGGACATCTCGAGATCGGCCTGGATCCATCCGAGTTGCATCGAGAGATGTCCGTGAAGGGACTGGAGATGGGAGACGACCAGAAGACCAAGGTCAACGTGGACATTGAACTGGACTCGGAGAACAGGCCGTATTTTATGGTTAGGAAACATCTTATTTTTTCTTTAGGATTACGGTGGTTTGTAAGAAGGAACAGTGCTGAAACAGTGCTGGACTCTGGACTTGGGCAGAGGAATTACAACTCATGGGTTACAAAGAGAAAGATGGCCAGCCCAGAGGGTTACTTTGTTTCCGGGCTTTTAGCCCCGAGGGTTACAACGCTGTCATGGGGGAGATCAATTTCAGTACTGAGAATGAGGTATTTTATTGTGAGGAAAGTGGGGAAGATGTGGCTATTTCATGGTGATTAAAAGCGGGGAAGAAGGGGTTTTTTCTGGTGAGGAAAGGGGCATCTTTGCTTGAGGATTACGGTACTGTGAATGAGCAGGTATTTCACGGTGAGGAAAGTAGGTAAGAAGGTGAATCTCTGGCACCCTTTCTCTCGTTTCTCTCTCTCTCTCTGTTTTTCTCTCTCTCTCACTCTCTCTCTCATTCATTGTGAATAAAATGGGGAAAGAGGCTAATGAAGGGGTTACTTCATGGTAATGAAAGTGGGGGAAAAGGGATTATTTCGTAGTGAAGAGAGGCGGGGGAAGAAGGGGTTATTTCGTGGTGAGGAAAGGGGCATATTCTTTTGAGGATTACGGTATTTTACAAGAAGGGGTATTGCATGGTGAATAAAATGAGAAAGAAGAGAATATTTCATTGTGAGGAAAGGGGTGTTATTTTTTTTGAGGTTTTTGGGGAAAAGGGGGTTTACTTCTTTTAAGAGGAAGGAGCAATTTCCTTGAGAATTACGAAAGTTTTTAAAAAGGGGTCTTTGATGGTTAGAAAATTGGAGGGACATTTTTTCTTGAGGATTATGGTAGTTTTAAGGCCCCGGAGCTTCTTTATTTAGGCTTTCACATGAGAATTATGGCAATTGGATGGTGGTTTTAGGTGTATTAATGCTGGGATTGATGTGAGCGATTGGGGAGGTCGGATGAGGAAGAAGAATGAAAAGAGTGGAAATTGTATGGATGAAGGGAGGCGCTTGAGAAGGTAAGGAAAGCGCCCTGACTACGAGAGAGAGAGAGAGAGAGAGAGGGGGGGGAGAGAGAGAAGGAGAGAGATAGAGAGAGAGAGATAAGGAACTTTTGAGGTATCCGCCTCGTCTACGTCATTCTACGCATGCGATGCCGGCTGCATGGATGAAGCTGTCCAAGTGGGTGGCGGCGGACACGAGAGGGCCAGGCTGCCAGTCAAGATCACCAAGCCGCTCACGTCCATTCTCTACCTCGCAGCCAGCAGGAAACATCTAACGCAGCTTAGGTTGGTTTTTTTGGTCAATTTAAAGAATAAAAAATAAATTTTATAAATAGACATTCATGACAGTTGTTTTACATTTCTTTAAATTTATTTTTATTTAAAAGAATGGCTAGGAATATCGTCTCGTTTTCAGAAGCGCCATTCACGTCTCCGAAGTCGACGTCGCGCCCGCGAACGAGCATGAGGTGCTTGGATGAGCTTTTTTTTTGGGCCGATGACGTCATTTTAATTCTGGGAGTCGAAGACTTGTTGGAATTGAAGATGATAATCGCGCAAGAGCTGAGATATGGCGCGTGGCGTACGGTAGACGGCATTCGGAATACCGTATACTCGAAAAACTGGCCAAGTTTATGAGTGGCGCGCATTTTTGGAATCATTAATGTTCTTGATGTGCCCTCTTGCTAGATATTGTGATTTGGAAGGGGGATAAAGGATATGATAGAAGATGACTAGCATGAAATTCCGAATGGTGCGAAAAAAAAATTAGTGTTGTGCGCTTAAAGCGGGGAAACGGTACACTGAGTACGATAATATCTGGTACGTTTAGTCGATTCTGAGATATTGCAAATTACAGGTTGCCAGTTAGGATATGCCTGTTTTATTACATCAAAGTTGTCGTAAGAAAAAATACACATCTTATCTATATCCTGTTTCTTTTATCTATTTATTTATTTTTGCATAATTAGTTGCGTTTAAGGAATAAGTTAAATCTTATATATTTTTTGTTTGACGTATTTATTTCTTTATATATATTTGATTTTACATAGATAGTTAATTACATATTGAAAAAAGGTATTAACATCTTATATATCTATGATTTGATTTATGTATTTATTTATGTCTTTGTAATTATTTTAAGTTACAGATGTAAAAGAAAGTGCTATTTGAGGTGATCGCCCTGCATCGCCACGGAGCTCGCTTGGGTGGCCTGCCAACGCCCTTCTGGATCTTCCTGGGCGCCATCCTGGTCGCCTTCCATGTCTTCCTCATCAAGCTACTCTACTCGGAGTGGCGCAAGGGAGACACGACCCCGTACAATCCGTATCTCCGACAGAGATACTCTTACATACGGTCCCACTAGGAGTGGCCGGCTCTTTTAAACCTCTCTCCCTCTCTTTCGCGATTTTTTTTTTAGAAATACAATGTATTCGTGGATGGGGTTTGGGTTCTTCAGCACATGCTTTTTGCTATTTTCTTCATGACAAAGTTATGAAAAACAATATTCAAATTGTCAGTTGTATATAGTAATTTATGCATATAGTGATAGCAAAAGTCTACGTGTACTCATTTTTTTTCCTTTTTTACCTTATCCGGAGCGGAGAGCGACGAGTATTCTTTTACGAAGATGTATGTATTTACTTTGGGTTGTGGCTCCTTTGCTTGCTATGCCTTTTACTCCGAAAATGCCTTAGGCGCATAACATTGCCGCTTTTAATTATTTTCTTATTCCCGTCCGAGGTTTGAGCTTTATTTTTAGCTTTTACTTTTTGTTGTAATTAATGCCAAGTCAGTGCAACAAGCATTGTTAAATGTGATTAGCATACTGCAAATGTTTGTTTAATAACTGATCCTCATTAACACTGGGATAAAGAAAGGAAAAGCAATAACGTTGAAAAAAAGGGGCTGGCCTTACGAGTTTGAAAGCTCGATCCTTATCTGTAAAGGCAGGCAGTTTGATTGACACCTGTGAGAAGAATTAGCTATATGCTATTCTTTTGTGATGCTTTCTTCTTGTTCTCTTTTCTTAAACTTTTTTTTTATCTCGATCTTTATCTGGGATATCAGCAGGATATCATGTTTGATTGAGACCTCTGATAACAATTAGCTATATGCGGTTTCTCTTTTTACTGACAAAAAACTAATATAGTATAAGTTGGTTAATAACAACTGAAAATCCAGGCATTAAGAAGATGCCACGCGACACAGATGCTTTACGGAAGTCGTGGCAGAAGAAAGCGACGTTCGTGAAAGAGGCGACTACTGCGGACCACCTCCCTGTCCCTGGTTTGTGGGACTTCCTTGCAGGGGAGGAGTATAAGAGATATTTATGATCGAGAGGTTTCGCTTTATTTTGAGTATATTTGGATAGTAAGCGATTAATCAACTCCTTCCGAACATGTTTGGGGCTTAATAGTTTTGGGAAAAAAAACTACTGAACTTGGTATTTTAGGAAACAAGTTGGATATCTTTTATTCTTACCAATGTATGATCGCGGAATTTCGCATTGTTTCGAGGTTAATTTTATAGGAAGTGAAAAACTAGCTCCTCCGAACATGTTTGGGCTTAGTTAAAGGAAAAAAAATACTCCGCTTTGAATGTTAAGAGACAATCATGATGTCTTTATTTCTTTTATTTTATTGATCGAGGATTTTCACTTTGTTTTAAGGTTAGTGGGATTGGAAGCGAAGAACAAGATCCATCCAAGCATGTTTGTGGCTTACAATTAGTTGTTTGGGGAAAGAACTTCTGCTGCGCTTCGAATTTTAGAACACAGTTTGGATATCGTGTATTTTTCCTTAAAAGTTTTTTTTAAACTTCAGTAAATAAAAAAAAATGTCCTTCTCCAGGCGAGCGCAACGTGTTGATCACGAGTGCCCTTCCCTACGTCAACAATGTCCCTCATCTCGGCAACATTATTGGCTGTGTGCTCAGTGCGGACGCGTTCGCGAGGTTCATCATTGATTTGTTTTT
The DNA here is from genome assembly GCA_945643635.1 of Allodiplogaster sudhausi. NCBI lineage: Eukaryota > Metazoa > Nematoda > Chromadorea > Rhabditida > Diplogasteridae > Allodiplogaster > Allodiplogaster sudhausi. The sequence continues at coordinate 2,530,203 of CALZFC010000356.1, forward strand.
TTTTATACAATTAAGAAATGAAAATTAAAGAAGAGAACTTTTCGGTATCAGCTATTTTAGATGTTCTTTATGAATTAAATAATGAAAAGATGCACTGAAGTGTGTGTAATGTTAATACTAGAATAGTTGTTAAGTTGGCAAGTTTCTTGAGAAGTGTTTTGCCCAGTGCTGAAATAGGTCTGTCCCATGACAACGTTGTAACCCTCCGGGCCGATGGGCCGGAATCCTCACTTTTCCGTAATTCTTTCACTTTATGATCCCCTGGCTGGCCATTTGGACGTTTGTAACCCCCGGCAAAAGTCGAGAGGCAGGCACTATTTCAGCACTGGTTTTGCCGTTCCCTTTGCGAGGTTCATCGTCGATTTTTTTAAATTAAGAAATAAAATTTAAACAAGAGGACTTTTCAGTTTTCGAATGAATATTTTAGATGATGATTATGAAATGAATTATCATGTTGCACTAAAGGGTGTAGAGTATTCGTTAAGTGAACTCTTTTGCATAGAAGTGCTTGAATGAATCATTCATCATCAGGTTTTCCCGTATGCGCGGAAACCGAACGCTGTACGTCTGCCGTACAGACGAGTACGGCACGGCCACGGAGACCAAGGCCAGGAGGGACTCACTCCGAAAGAGGTAGTTCCTTCCCTTTCTCTCTTTCTCTCGCCAACTCTATCTCTCACTATCTCTCTCTCCCTAGTAGAGCTCTTTCCCTTCCTCTCTTTCTCTCGCCAACTCTATCTCTCACTATCTCTCTCTAACTTCAGTCTATTAATCTCCGTATCTTCAGCTCGTATCTTTTCTCCTTCTCTATTTAGCGACTAATCATGTTTCGAAAGGAATAAGACATGGTTACTTTAGATTTGCGACAAGTACAACGCCATCCACAGTGACATCTACAAGTGGTTCAACATCTCGTTCGATCACTTTGGCCGCACGACTACAGAGCATCAGACGGAGTTTGTTGATTGTTGATTTAGTACTATTATTGTTTGTAATGTTTACTACAAAAAACTAAACTAAAAAAAACTAAAGCAATGGCATTCGCCTTTTGCGGCAACGATTCTATTTAATTGTAGCTAAAAAAAGGATGAATTTGAGGATATCAAGCGACATCTTCAAGAAGATCCACGACAACGGCTTCACCGAGACTGCGACTATTGATCAGCTGCACTGCGACAAATGCGACAAGTCAGTGAACAAACAGATCGCCAGAGCTGGGAGTAAGCACCTCAGCGGAAAGGAATGAACAGGAAGAGCAAGGAGGACAATGTGATTGGCTATAAAGGCTCTTTTATTGCACAACATAGAGTTGCTCTGGATGCTATGGCCTCTGTTCTTGTACTATGATAATCCTGAATATCACTAATTCCTCCACTGCGATTCTCCCCTCCTTTTTGATTCCTGGCTATTTTCCCTCTCAGACTCCTTCCATCTCTTTCAGATTCCTGGATCTTTCCCCTATCAGATCCCTCTCATTCTCAGATTTCTGGCCGACCGCTTTGTGTCCGATGTGTGACTACGACGATGCGCGCGGCGGCCAGTGCGATGCGTGCGGGAAGTTGGTGAACGCGGTCGAGTTGAAGGAGCCAAAATGCCATCACTGCCTGGAAACACCCAAGATCAGACAGAGCGCCCATGTCTTCCTCGATCTCAACAAGCTGCAGGTCAGGGAGTACAAGCCACTGTTCAAACAGGATTGAGTTGTGGATATTGGGCCCGGAAATCAGGGGTGGGGAAGATTGAAAAGCGTATTTCTCTCTAACCCTTTATTACAAAAATGTTGATATTTTGCAGATAGTTTGACCATCACATTGAATGGTTCAGAACGAAAAATTATGATAGGAATGCCTCTAGAAAACTTTTAACACCCAGTTAAATATACGTGAAAATCTCATTTATCTGTGAGGTGCCATGTTTACAAACGTTCCAACTTTAAAATGGTGACCTATTGGCGCTGTGAGTAGCGCTTCCAGCTACAATTTTTCAATGCCCATAATGCCAAAAGCAAGCTAATTTTATAAAAGGTTCTTGATGTCGTGGAATTGTTTTCTGTTCTTTCTATTGTTATCTGACAGTTCCCTGGTGTTTGCCAAAAATTTTGTAGGTTATGGTACTGATGAGGGCCCAAATCGAGTTGGGTATGTCAAGGTGCACCATCGAACTGGGCTTTGACATCATAAGAAAGTGTTTAAAACAGACCACAGAACATATACGAGGTCCTCTATTTTCTCCACTTTAGAACAAGGTAGCGTCGTTCGTGGAGGGCCGCCTGGCCGAGAAGGAGAATCGCTGGTCACAGAATGCGGCGGCCATTGCGAGTGCATGGCTGAAGGGTGGCTTGGAGAAGAGATGCATTACCAGGGATCTCAAGTTTGGCACTCCCGTGCGGTCTGGGATAAGGTATGTAGATACCATTAGTATATCACTAAGCGATAAACACTAAAAACTGCTTTTTTTCTATAAGGTAATATACTGATTAATATATTTATATATGTGTATACATACGTATATAGTTCAAAATGAAAGACTCCTTGGCAGGTCGCGTCTAATTGGTTTGATGCTCCGATCGGCTATCTCTCCATCACGAAGGAGCTTCTCGGAGATGACTGGATAAAGTGGTGGAAGAACCCGAAGGACGTGCAGCTCTACCAATTCGTTGGCAAGGTTGGAGCTAGAGTTATAGTCTTCTTTTTTTGTGGATTAGGTTAAAGAAGTTAAAAAATTTATTTCAGACGTATGAATAAATGATGAACGATTTAGAGGGGACTATATTTCACTTCTACGTATAAATGTTATGAAGTATTGCTAATAATTAGCATACTTTTCCTTATATTGTTGGAGTGCGCTACTGCTAGGCATAGTTAAATAGAAATATGCTGACATATTAGACATTTCGATTAAATGATTACCATTTTTAATGGTTAAAAAAATTTCACAGGACAACGTCGCCTTCCACAGCGTGATGTTCCCTTGCACGCAACTATCCGCCGACGACGGCTACACGATGGTCAACCATCTTTGTGCAACCGAATATCTCAACTATAAGGACACCAAGTTCAGGTGAGAATTGTTGTTTTTTCAGACATGTGTTTTCAAATATTATATTTGTAGGAAATTGTAGTAAATCGGAAACCTAATCGGGAATCCATTCTTCCTAAATAAAGGATTTACGATTAAAAAAGATAACTCATCTAAAAGAGAGACAGATTTCCTATATAGAAATACAGTTTTCATAAGTTAATATAGATCTAAATAATTTGACGCCCTCATATAGTAAATAAACACCTGTTTTTCTCGTCTCCGTCGAGCAGCAACGAAAATCAATGAAGCAGATGTCTGGCGATTTTATCTGCTCTACATGAGACCCGAGTCGAAGGACACTGCGTTCTGCTGGTATGACTTTGCCCTTAAAGTTGGCCATATTTTAAATATAAATGTCATGATTCGATGTTGATTATACAATTAACCATTAATGAGGCCGTCCATGAAGGTTGTCTTCCATATTCATCTTGAGGATTACGGTATTTTCAAGGACCTTGAAAAGTACCGTTATCCTTGATTCAAGAATTACGGTAGTTTTATGACTTTAAGAAATGATGTATAATTGTGGTAAACTGGTACACAATGTCTAACCGGTCGATTCTTTTTTTCAGGTGAACTCGGAGCTCCTGGCGAATCTGGGCAACTTCATCAAGCGCGCGCTCTCCTTCTTGGCTTCGAACTTTGGCGGAATCGTCCCGGAGATGGATCTGAAGCCAGAGGACGAGGACTTCTTGCTGGACCTCGGTGAAGAGCTCAAAGAGTGGGAGAAGAAGATGACGGACGTACATCTCAAGGTGGAAACTCTTCATCATTATTATATTTTTAAATTATTATATATATGTATGTAATTGTTAAAAAAAATTCCAACTCATTATACACTTTTCTGGCTAAGCAAATTACCATTAAAATTAAATTTGTATTAAAAAAAATCATTTTCTTTTTTTTTCTTTTCAGGATGCAGTCCGGTCTGTGCTCGCCTTCTCCAAGAGGTGCAACCAGTACATGCAAGCGCAGCAGCCATGGCTGCTGGTCAAAGGCGACGGTGACAGCAAGTGGGTTTTGCTCATTATTTGAATGTGTTTATTTCTTGAGATCTCCATTAAAGAGGCTGACCAGGGATCTTATCTTATAGCTACGTTAATACTCAAGAAAAGAATAGGCAAGAACAGTAAAGTACGGTAGATTTGAAACTCCATGGAAAGTCCCTTTTATTTTTGAAGGCAGTATTGTTAATCAAGAAGTTTTAATATATGCTTGCCTTTTTTATTTTAGATTAGTTACACCTTTTGAGTACTAAATTATATTTATGACGAATGGTTTCTTTGTTCAATTTAAAGAAGTTGTTTTTTTTTAGGAAACGTGCCGGAACAGTGATCGGAATCGCAGCTAACGCAGCCTTCATTCTTGCCACGCTTCTTCATCCGATCATGCCCGAGGTTTCTGTTGACCATTTGAAGAAACATGCATTAAAGAATGTAATTAATTAATTTCTTCATGTTTATGCTATCATTCATATTATTGAAGTTTTTCTAGATAATTAATTTAATTATTAGTTAATTATGCAAAATAATAATGAGACCTGATCAGGTGAGCAGACGGATTCGCGAGCAGTGCGGCAGCGAAAAGCTGCCACTCTTCTCTGCTGAAGTCATCGCCTACCTCAAGCCGGGCCACGCCATTGGCAAGGCGCGAAATTTGAATTTGTTTCATAATTCATTTTAATGCTCTGGTGATTACTTTGTTGGGAAGAGAGAAGCTACAAAAATATTGAGTAATTAATTGGTTAAAAACGTAATTAAGGCTATTGAGTTATTGATTTGTTATTTATAAATAAATAAAACATTCTTATTTCAGCCTCAACCACTCTTCATGAAGCTGGAGAAGGCGCAAGTCGAGGAGTATAGAAGGAGATTCGGCGGTGTTGCCGAACAGATCCGCATTGCTGCAAGTTTGAAAGCGTTAGTTGAAGAGAGTGAGATAGATGGAGAGGGGAGCGAGTAGAGCTCATAGTGAAAGAGATTGGAGAAGGTGAGAATGGAGAGAGCAGGGAGAGAGAGAGAGAGAGATTGCAGGGGAAAGGGCTCGAATAAGTGCAAAGTAGAGACGCGGTGAGGAAAAGTCAGTAGAGAGAATGGAGAAAGGAATGGGAGAAAGAGAAATTGGAGAGATAGCCAATCTCTCTTTCTCCCATCCCTTTTTCTCACTACTTTGTGTCAACAGATCATACATACTAGTCATGAATCCTTTTCATTTAGACATTTAAAAGGAATTTACAAGAAAATTATTATTTAAAAAAAAGACACACCAAAGTTGGGGTAGGTAAGTGAGTAATTCCTCCTTGAAGGGCGAGGGAGCGCGCGCGCGTCTTCCTTGACGTGGTGGGCACTTTCACGGGCATCCTGCCGCCCCCCAAAGGCAACAACAAGACACTACACAAATTGGCCATATCGGTCCGCCCGCCTCCTCCTCTTCCTCCCGGCTGCGTGACCGTGGGCAAGGTGTTCAAGAAGTCTCAGTCAAGCTGGAACAGAGCGAAAAAGAGCTTGGTGGGTGTTTAATTTCTCATGTGAGAAACGAGTAAGCAGCAAGCACAGAGCACAAGCTGACACTTTATATGATGTGATTGCAGGATGCCATCCACGGCAGAATGAGCATGCTCTTCAAGGAAGTCATTCAAGGAAAACACAACGACGTGGATGGCGCGCGCTCGAGGCAGCCTCGAGGCGTGACCAGCTGCAGGCTCTTTTCATGCAGAAGAATGCACTTGTTGATGTTGGTGGAATTTTCTTTCTGTCCTTCTTTCTTTCTTTTTATTGTCAGCCAGCATTCTTATCCTTCGATTCCTCGAGTTTAATATTTGAAAGTATATGAAGAAAAAAATTCATGGTCAAATCGAGGAAAATGGCACCTATGCAGATCTTTCCGTGCAACTTGGTAGAAAATTGTTCTTGATGTGAGCGACTAATTTCGCTGTAACCCCTTGTCGAATCTTTCTCATTCTCTCTTCTCTTTCTCACTCTTTCTCACTCTCTTTCCTTCTTTTTTGCAGGAGATCAACTCAGTTCTCACCTCTGCGCCCAATCGACACCACGCACAGCACAGCGTCGCCGGCCCGTTGGTAATGGACGCGCTGGAAGAGTTCGTGGAGCTTCATAAGGAGGCTAAGCGTTGCCTCCGAGGCGCCGATGATGTGCTTGACGTCCTTACAGCGTACGGTTTCCTCTCCTTATTAAGGATGCTTAAGTATTCTCTGGGCCTTCATCTGTCTGCGCTTCTCTCTAGCTCTCCCTCTCTCTCTTTCTCTCTGTCTCTCTGTCTCTCTGTCTCTCTCTCTCTCTCTCCTCTCTGTGGCTCTTCCTTCCTCTCCAGATAGTGGCGCTGATCCTATGTTGCCTTCTCTTTTTTTAAACGGTTAAACTGATGTATCTGCCTTTTTTCTTCGTATGCTCAACTCAACTGCCTCCACGATTTCTAGTCCGATCTCCTCTTCTTTATACCTCGCTAAAACGTTGTCTTACGCTATCACTGCTATCACTTTGTAAATGGTTAAGAGAGAGAGAGAGAAAGTTCCATTAGCGCACTTGAATGGCTTGATTACCCAAGTTTCAGGCGAATGGTGAAGCTCGGATACAAAGTCGTGAAGCCGAAAGGTGGCCGAAAGCCAAAGTCTGGCGGAGGAGTGAAGAAGGCAGCTGCACTTAAGAACTCTTCCGCTGGAAAGCGTGGACGTGCGAAGAAGACCGCGTCACCCCCGAAGGCTGCGAAGTCTCCTTCATTAGGCAAGGGAAGGGAACGCCCGAGCAAGGAAGACAAGGAAGATGAGGCGACCCCGTCTGGCTCGGAGCAGGGAGAAGAATCGGACGACCAGTCGAAGAAGGCTGCGCCGTCTCGCAAGCCAACGAAGGCTGCTTCGTCGGGCAAAGGAAATGGACGCTCGTCGAAGAAGGCAGCTTCTGCTAAGAAGAAGAAGATGTTGGTCTTCTCATCGTCGGATGAGGAGACTCTTTCTGGCTCGGAGAAAGCGGAGGAATCTGACGAGTAACAATCATTCTGTAACGTTCCACAAACACTTCAATTGTTTTCTCACGTGAGCGACCTCTCAAGTGTTCATTGTTCATAATTGCAAGTGATCTCTTTTGTTTGCTAATTTATTACATTGTGCTAGATTTCCTATCCTCCGGCTAGACTCCATTAGTCAGGAACTAATTGCCTCAGGGATTTGCTAAGCTTGACTGCCTCTACTCCCTCAATCATGGGTGCCTTCTCTTATATTCTATGCTCAGGAATGACCCTTTAAGTTATATTGATATATTGCTTTAATTTGACATCCAAAGGCATTATAACACGAACTTTCACCAATATGTGTAATTATGATGCCATAAGCTTTGGAAGAGCATAAAGTTTTATCGGTTTATTTGAAGTCACTTAAAAACCTTGGTCTACGAGTTTATATCTCGATCCTTATCTGTGATGATCACTTCGTGATATCAGGCAGTTTGATTGACGCATGTGAGGACAATTAGTTATATGCTATTATTTTGCCTTGCATTCTTTTTTTTATTGCGACCGTGGCATTGATGTTTCAATGATGTAAAAGCATGCTAGTATTGGCTGAACGTCCAGGGTTCAAGAAGATGCATCGCGGCGACACGGATGCTTTGAGAAAGTCGTGGCACAAGGAAGCGACGTTCGTGAAAGAGGCGAAGACTTCGGATCTCCTCCCTGTTCCCGGTTAGTTGGAGGTCATTGCTGGAGGAATAACAGAAGCATTTTTGATCGCGGCTTAATTTTGCTTTGTGTTTGGTTTATTTTGGAGCGGAAAACTGGAATTTGCTCTTAAAACAACTGCATCAATTTTTTTTAAATTGGATATCTTGGTATTCTTCTCTTACGAACTCCATTTCCAGGCGAGCGCAACATTTTGATCACGAGTGCCCTTCCCTACGTCAACAATGTCCCTCATCTCGGCAACATTATTGGCTGTGTGCTCAGTGCGGACGCCTTCGCCAGGTTTATCATCCATTTGTTTTTTTTATACAATTAAAAAATGAAAATTAAAGGCGAAAAGCTTTCGGTATTCAAAGGAATAGCTATTTTAGATGATGATTATGAATTAAATGATGAAACGATGCACTAAAGTGTATTTAATGGTAATTATTGAATAATCGTTTGGTTAGCAAGTTTCTATTGAAACGTTTTGCCGATGCCTTTGCGAGGTCTATCGTCGACTTTAAAAGATCGAGAAATAAAATTAAAACATGAAGACTTTTCAGTTATCAAAGGAATATTTTGATGATAATTATGAATTGAAATATCATGTTTCACTAAAGGGTGCATTCTTAATGCTAGAATAATCGTTAAGTGAACTGGTTTCCATAAACATGTTTAAATATATTCGTCATCATCAGATTTTCCCGCATGCGCGGAGACCGAACGCTGTACGTCTGCGGTACGGACGAGTACGGCACGGCCACGGAGACCAAGGCCATCCAGGAAGGACTCACTCCGAAAGAGGTAGAGCTCCTTCCCTTTCTCTCTTTCTCTCGCAAACTCTGCCTGTCTCTCTTTCGTTCATTTTTCTACGTTTCTTTGGGTCGTTCTCTATTTTACCACTAATTATTATTTCGAAAAGAATAAGACTTGGTTACTGTAGATTTGCGACAAGTACAACGCCATCCACAGTGACATCTACAAGTGGTTCAACATCTCGTTCGATCACTTTGGCCGCACGACTACAGAGCATCAGACGGAGTTTGTTGATTGTTGATTTAGTACTATTATTGTTTGTGCTGTATACTTAAAAAAAAACTAAACTAAAAAAAAAACTAATGCAATGGCATTCGCCATTGCGGCAATGATTCCATTTAATAGTAGCCAAGTTGATGAATTTGAGAATAACGAGCGACATCTTCAAGAAGATCCACGACCACGGCTTCACGGAGACGGCGAGTATTGATCAGCTGCACTGCGACAAGTGCGACAAGTCAGTGAAAAGATAGCCAGAGCTAGGAGTAAACGCCCCTGTGCATGGGCTGAACAGGGAGAGCAAGGAGGGTGATGTAAAGGAGGAGATGTTCTGGTTCGTTAAGCATGCTATTTTCTTGCAAGGCGAATAGTTGCCCGATTCCACGGAATAAAAGCCAGGATCGAGAGCCCGGAAAACCAGGGTCGGTTACGTGGTACTAGAACCCGGGTGGGTGGGGAATTCCATCATTGATTGTTTAACCCAAATGCTCTGATAATCTTGAATATCATTGCTTCCCCCAATAAGATCCCCCCCCCCCCCGCTCAGAGTTCTGCCTACTTTCTCGATCAGATTCCTGGCTGATTTCCGCTCTGAATTGCCCTCTCCTGACAGAATCCTGGTTCCTTTGCCTATCGGATTCCTCCCCTCTCAGATTCCTGGCCGACCGCTTCGTGTCCGGAGTGTGTCCGTTGTGTGGCTACGACGACGCGCGCGGCGACCAGTGCGACGCGTGCGGGAAGTTGGTGAACGCGGTCGACTTGAAGGAGCCAAAGTGCCATCTCTGCCGGGAAACACCCAAGATCAGACAGAGCACCCATGTCTTCCTCGATCTCAACAAGCTGCAGGTGCGTTGAGAAACCTCTGGGTGCAGTCGTGAATCCCTGTTGGATATGAGTAAACGAGAATTTGGACGGGGAAAAACCAGAGTGGGATTTGAGGAGTCCCGAAATCTGGGTGGTTGAATGCACGGTACACTTCTTACCATAATGTCTAGCACGGGGTCTTTTGCATCGTAAATTAGTGTTTAAGAGATAAAGAATATACCGAGGTCCTTGTATGCTATTAGTCCAATTATTCTTTTATTTTTCCCATTTTAGAGCTTTTATTTTCTCCAATTTGGATATGTTATTCGCTCTCTTTTTAAGCTTTATTTTTTTCTCTATTTTAGAGAAGTTATTTTCTCCATTTCTGATCATTTATTCACTACATTTTGGAGTATTTCATTTCTCCATTTAAGAGAATTTGTTTTGTCCATTTAAGAGAATTTATTTTCTCAATTTTAGAGAATTTATTTTCTCCACTTCGGAGAATATATTTTCTCCACTTCAGAGAATATATTTTCTCCATTTCAGAGAATTTATTTTCTCCATTTCAGAGAATATATTTTCTCCTATTTATAGAATTTATTTTCTCCATTTCAGGGAATATATTTTCTCCATTTAAGAGAATTTATTTTCTCCATTTCAGGGAATATATTTTCTCCATTTTAGAGAATTTATTTTCTCTACTTCAGAGAATATATTTTCTCATTTTTAGAGAATTTATTTTCTCCACTTCAGAGAATGTATTTTCTCCTATTTATAGAATTTATTTTCTCCATTTCAGGGAATATATTTTCTCCATTTAAGAGAATTTATTTTCTCCATTTCAGGGAATATATTTTCTCCATTTTAGAGAATTTATTTTCTCTACTTCAGAGAATATATTTTCTCATTTTTAGAGAATTTATTTTCTCCACTTCAGAGAATGTATTTTATCCTTTTTAAAGAATTTATTTTCTCCATTTCAGAGAATATATTTTCTATTTTTTAGAGAATTTATTTTCTCCATTTCGTAGAATATATTTTCTCCATTTTAGAGAATTTATTTTCTCTACTTCAGAGAATATATTTTCTCATTTTTAGAGAATTTATTTTCTCCACTTCAGAGAATATATTTTCTCCTTTTTAAAGAATTTATTTTCTCCATTTCAGAGAATATATTTTCTCTTTTTTAGAGAATTTATTTTCTCCATTTCGTAGAATATATTTTCTCCATTTTAGAGAATTTATTTTCTCTACTTCAGAGAATATATTTTCTCATTTTTAGAGAATTTATTTTCTCCACTTCAGAGAATATATTTTCTCCTTTTTAAAGAATTTATTTTCTCCATTTCAGAGAATATATTTTCTCTTTTTTAGAGAATTTATTTTCTCCATTTCGTAGAATATATTTTCTCCACTTTAGACCAAGGTAGCGTCGTTCGTGGAGGGCCGCCTATCCGAGAAGGAGAATCGCTGGTCACAGAATGCGGCGGCCATTGCGAGGGGCTGGCTGAAATGTGGCTTGGAGAAGAGGTGCATTACCAGGGATCTCAAGTGGGGAACTCCCGTGCCGCTCGACGGCTTCTCGGACAAGGTACTGTAGAATTTATAGCATTTTGTCAATCTAAACGAAGACAAATTATTCCTCTAGTTTAAGCATGTTGCAAAATCGTAAAATTTACCGTATTTTAATGTCCGTTTATTGTATTCTTTTCTTGAGGATTACGGTAGTTTTGAAGTCCACAGTATGTTTAAGCAAAAAAGAACCTTGGCAGGTCTTCTATGTGTGGTTCGATGCCCCGATCGGATATCTCTCCATCACGAAGGAGCTTCTTGGAGATGACTGGACAAAGTGGTGGAAGAACCCGAAGGACGTGCAGCTCTACCAATTCGTGGGCAAGGTTGGAGCTAGAGTTATTGTCGTCTTATTTTTGCGGATTAGGTTAAAGAAGTTTTGAAATTTATTACAGGCTTATAAATAAATGATTAACTATTTAGAGGATCGTATTGTGCTAATAATGGGGTCCATATTTCATTTCAACATATAAAGGTTATGAAATATTGCTAATAATTAAGCATACGTTTCCTTATATAGTTGGAGCGCGCTACTGCTACATGCATAGTTAGTTAGTAATATATGCAGTTGGCATATTAGACATTTAGATTAAATGGTTCTCGTTTTTAAACCTTTTTATTTATTTTCACAGGACAACGTCGCCTTCCACAGCGTGATGTTCCCTTGCACGCAACTGGCCGCCGACGACGGGTACACCATGGTCAACCATCTGTGCGCTACCGAGTACCTCAACTATGAGGACACCAAGTTCAGGTGAGAATTGTTGTTTTTTCAGACATGTGTTTTCAAATATTATATTTGTAGGAAATTGTAGTAAATCGGAAACCTAATCGGGAATCCATTCTTCCTAAATAAAGGATTTACGATTAAAAAAGATAACTCATCTAAAAGAGAGACAGATTTCCTATATAGAAATACAGTTTTCATAAGTTAATATAGATCTAAATAATTTGACGCCCTCATATAGTAAATAAACACCTATTTTTCTCGTCTCCGTCGAGCAGCAACGAAAATCAATGAAGTATATACCAGCATAAAATAATGTACTCTTTCAGCAAGTTTGTTATTATTCTTATTATCATTATCTTTGAAGAAAATTGCAGTAAATAACAATAAGAAAAATAGTGTATCCTGTTCAGTAAGTCTCGAGGTACGGGCGTCTTTGGCGACTCTGCAAGAGAGACGGGAATCGAGGCAGATGTCTGGCGCTTCTATCTCCTCTACATGAGACCCGAGTCTCAGGACACCGCCTTCTGCTGGGATGACTTTGCCCTTAAGGTTGTCCAATCCATATTTTAAATATAAATAAAATTGGTAGTGGTCACAAGTCAAACGGTTAAATATGGGCAGTTCACCATTAAGAAATGGTGCACTCAAGGTTGTTGCCCAGGCTATATTTTAGAAGTCCTTAAAAGCGATTCTAGTCATGATTCGCTGTTGATTATACAGTTAGCCATTCAAGAGGCCGTCCATGAAGGTTAAGTCTTCCAAATTCTTATCCTTGAGGATTACGGTATTTTCAAGGACCTTGAAAACCACCGTAATCCAGGAATTAAGGATTACGGTCGATTCTTTTCAGGTGAACTCGGAGCTCCTGGCGAATCTGGGCAACTTCATCAATCGCGCGCTCTCCTTCTTGGCTTCGAACTTTGGCGGAATCGTCCCTGAGATGGATCTGAAGCCAGAGGACGAGGATTTCTTGCTGGACCTCGGCGAAGAACTCAGGGAGTGGGAGAAGAAGATGACGGAAGTACACCTCAAGGTGGGAACTCTTTATTTTTTTTTAAGTATTACATATGTATGTTTTAATTGTTAAAACAAATTCCAATTCGTTATACAATTTTCTGGCTAAATCTGCTTACCATTAAAATTAAATTGGTATAAAACAAATTCATTTTCTTTTTTTTTCTTTTCAGGATGCAGTCCGGTCGGTGCTCGCCTTCTCCAAGCGGTGCAACCAGTACATGCAAGCACAGCAGCCATGGTTGCTGGTCAAAGGCGACGATGCCAGCAAGTAGGTTTTGCTTATTATATGAGGGTGTTCATTTCTTGAGATTTCCATTAAAGAAGCTGACCAGGGATCTTAAGAACTTCCTTAATACTCAAGAAAAGAATAGGCAGGAACAGTAAAGTACGCTAGATTTGAAAGTCCATGGAAAATCCTTTTAACTTTTGAAGGTAGTATTTTTAATCAAGAAGTTTTAATGGATGTCTGTCTTTTTTTTAAGATTTATTATGCTTTTTGAATAGTAAATTATATTTATAGCGAATGATGGTTTCTTAGTTCAGTTTAAAGAAGTTGCTTCTTTTTTCAGGAAACGTGCCGGAGCAGTGATCGGAATCGCAGCCAATGCAGCCTTCATCCTCGCCACGGTTCTTCATCCGATCATGCCCGAGGTTTCTGTTGACCATTTAAGGAAACATGCAGTAAAGAATGTAATTAATTAATTTCTTCATGTTGATTGTATCATTCATATTATTCAAGTTTTTATTGATAATTAATTTAATTAGTTAATGCAAAATAATAATGAGAAGTGGTCAGGTGAGCAGACGGATTCGCGAGCAGTGCGGCAGCGAAAAGCTGCCACTCTTCTCTGCAGAAGTCATCGCCTACCTCAAGCCGGGCCACGTCATTGGCAAGGCGCGAAATTTGAATTTGTATTTCGGCAAATAGTGATTTTCACCCATTCACCCAAATAGTAAAATACATAGCGTGGGTGAATGCTGGGTGAATGGGTTAATATCACTATTTGCCTTTTATTCCTCTTGTAATTAGTTTGTTGAAAGAAGCTACAAAAATGTTGACTACTTATTAATTTGAAGAAAAAAAAACAAGAGATACGAAAGTCCTTACTTAGAAACTACAGAGATATCGATTAGTTATTTACAAATAAATAAAACACTGCTTTCAGCCTCATCCACTCTTCGTGAAGCTGGAGAAGGCGCAAGTCGAGGAGTACAGAAGACGGTTCGGCGGTGCTACCGATGCTCCGGCGCCTGATCCCAAGAAGAAGAAGGCTGGCGGCGCTGCGGGAAAGGCCAAGGAAACCCCGGTGAAAGGTGCTTGTTTGGCCCTTTTTGGCCCCATTTTACAGCAGCAAGCTCACTTTCCTTCCTTTTATTCTTGTTCTGTGCTTCTCTGGCTATGGATTAGTTTCTTTTCCTTACCCAATCCCGGCAATTAGCAGCGAGCATTCACTCAGAATTCATGGTGTATTTTACCATTTGTGTGAATGGTGTTGACTGGGTGAATGTTGCTATTTGCTCCAATTCCATCGAATAAGAGGCACAGAGCAAGCGATTTAGTTGTTGGTTAAAAAAAGGAGTTTTTTCCTGGCGCGCTATCTCTGGAGTATAAGTGTTGTATGGGCAACTTCATGGCTGCTGAACCCGCTGCTTGTAGGGTGCGCGAATGCTGAAGAAGGACGATGTGGTTATGATGAGAAGGATGGATGATGAAACGGAACACGAGAGCAACTCTCAATTTCTTCTTCTCATTCCATAAATCTAACTCTCCTTTGCTCTGGCATTCTCTTCTTGTACAAGTCTGGTTCACTCCGTCCTTTGAGAAACACGCATTGTCCTCCTTCAGCAACTGTGTTCGTGTCCTTTCGTGGTACAGCCCACGTTTAGAACTCACTTCGTCTGGAGATATCTCTAGTATTCAACCTAACCGGTTTTTGGAGATATCTCTAGTATTCAATCACCTTAACTGGTTTTTGGAGATATCTCCATTAATCAATCAAACACATCTCTAGTAAACACCTTTACCGGTATCATACCTCCTAACCTATTCACCGCTCTAGTTTTGCATAGTTTCAACCAGCGTTCCATCCGATTATATATATTTTTTTGCATTTCATTTTATTTCGCGGCGCTTTCGTGTTCGCATTCGGGTTCGCGAAGTTAACCCAGTAATTAGTCTGATTAGACTAACGACATTATGCAATTCCAGACAAGCAGTCTCATTCGAAGTCGACTGGTGGTCCCGCAGAGAAGAAGCCGAAGAAGAAAGAGGAGAATACGGTAGAGATGGCCTCCAAGCACTTCCCCGCTCTCGCTAAGAACCAGCAGCAGATCGCGCAGCTCCTCGCCCAGGCGCAGAGCAAGTTCGAGCAGGTTGGAGAAGATGGGGGAAAACAGACATCCTAAAAAGGCTTTATACCTTAATAATAATCGTCAATAAAAGAATGAGCATGTAATAAGAAAGAAGCAAAGTACTGTGGTTTTAATGCTCCATTGACAGCCAGCCTACTTTAAATCGTTATCTTTATTTTACTCTTAAAATTTTTCACACATGGCAGCTAATTTAATTAGGTTTGCCTAAAAAAGTGATTTTGTCCAGGCTCGCCGTCAATTCGTCTCGAAGAAGCTGGAGCAGCTGAACAAGGAGAATTCTACACTCGAGAAGGAGATCGACGACCTGAAGAAGAAGCTCGTGTCCGCTGAGGTCGCTGCTGGAAGTGAGTTCATTTTCATTTTGGGGCCTATCATAGTTCCCAACTCACTTTACATTTTGGGGCCTGTCATGAGCCTACCACACTCTGCCTCTTTTGGAGCAAAGAAAAGCAAAGTAACTCGATTATTTCAGATGTTATTGTAAGTTTTTCACGCAAAAGAAGTAGTATTAAATCAATATTAATTGTAATACTAAAACTATATTATTCAGTCCCGCAAGTCGCGGTCCCGAAGCGAGCAGCCGCGGCAGCGGCGCTTGAGCCTGTGCAGAACGGAGAAGTGGCCTCCGAAAAGGCGCCAGAGGAGAAGGCCGCCGCGCCAGCAGCAGAGAAGACTGCAGCCAGGCAGCAGGCGAAGAAGGAGAAAGCGGATAAGAAGCCGCAGAGTGAGCGATTTAAGGGGGTTTTATATTGCTATTTTTCTCGATAAGTAACATGAGCTAGTTGTTGGTATTTTTATTTTAAACAAAATTAACATTTTTATATCTGCTCTGGGATAGCCACATACCTAATTATTGTGAATAAGTGTATATTTATTGCAATAAAAAATAAAAATAAATAAATGTTTAGAGAATGACGCTGCTGCTGCTGATGACGTCGTCGACATTGGCCGCCTCGACTTCCGCATCGGCAGAATCCTCAAGGTATTGTTAGAGTCCCGGGAAAAGACATTAGTAGAGTTGTAGCATCATTTGTGTTAAAGCAGTAGGAAGTCGGCAAATTAGTTGCATTCTACTTTGTATTACTATTTAGAGATAGATGATCCAGTTGACTATGATGTTGATGCAGAGGAGAACATAGAGAGTGTGTGTGTGTGAGAGAGCGGGGGAGAGAGAAAATGAGAGGGAGAGAGCAATTCTACCATATCATTTGCCAGGTGGAGAAGCACCCGGACGCGGATGCGCTCTACGTGGAGCAGATCGACGTGGGAGAGGGCGAGCCGAGGACTGTGGTCTCTGGACTCGTCAAGCATGTTCCCATTGAACAGGTTGGTGGGGGGGGGGAGAAGGGAGAGAGATAGCTAGAGAGAGAGAGAGAGAAGAGACGAATTTGGGAACGAGAGAGTGAAGAGAAAAAGATTCAGACAGCGATGATAGACAAAGAGTGATGAGAATGCGATTAGCAGAGATGGTGTAGGAGTAATGCTGCAATGCAGAGGGTATATATGGAGAGCTAGAAATGTGGGAAGTATGGCAAAAATAAACTTTCTCCGACTTTGCAGATGCAGAACCGTCTGGTGGTCGTGATGTGCAACCTGAAGCCGGCCAAGATGCGTGGCGTGGAATCGCGTGGCATGGTCATGTGTGCAAGCACACCCGAGAAGGTCGAGGTCATGGAGGTCAGTGCTTTATTTTTTATTTATTTTAATTTTTTATTATATATAATGTTCTTCTTAAATATTTAATTAGGAAATAAATTATATGGAGCAGCTATTTTTCACCTTGAAAGGCAAGTTTTTATATTCATAAATTTAAGAGAAAAAATAGCTTCTGGAAGGCCACTGTTAGTTTTGAGATCTTTGATCAGCTTAAAGTAAGTTGAGCAATTGTAAGCATTTGGAATGCTTATTCGTTCTCGCCGTAAATAATGACGAGGGAATACTGTATGTCCCCACAGTCACGGATTACTGTAGGTTGCTCGTTCATTGATTACTGTACAGGTGGATGCTGCATCGAAGCCGGGCACGCCAGTCCTCTGTCCACCATTCGAGCATCGTCCGGATGCGCAGCTGAATCCGAAGAAGAAGATCTGGGAGACGGTAGCCGAGGATCTCAAGGTTAGGAGTACTGTAGTAGGATGCTTTTTATTCCTACTATCTCGAAATATGGAGATAAATAAGCAAATGCTAATTGAGCGGAAATATATATATATATATATATATATATATATATATATATATATATATATATTCGCTCAAGGAGCATTTGCATATTTATAACATAATATTTTGACAACTTATTGCGGTATGCAAAAATGGGTTTATAGCACGAATACCGTGTATGAAAAGAGAAACTAATATCAGTGTGAGAAAAAACATAAGGTATATGAAATTTTTGAGTCGAATATCCTGAAAGAAAAACAGAAAACAGTACTTCTACTAATGATATATATATTGTATCCGAAACCTTACAGGTATCCCCCGAGGGATTCGCCACGTGGAAGGGCCATCCGCTGCTGGTGGGAGGAACAACCAAGATGACGGCGCCCACCCTGCGCGGAGTGTTCGTCAAGTGAAGCGCTTTCCCTCTCTACCCCTCTCTCTCTCTCTCTCTCTCTCTCTCTCTCCCCTATCTTCCTCGCCTCTTTTATATCCCCAAACTCTCTTTCTCTCTCCGTTTTTCCCCTTTCTAGACAATTCTCTCTAATTATAGAGCACCGGAAACTGTTCCTTGTTTTGATTTTCTCTTAGCAATCTCGTGTCATTTTTTTTTGTTACACCACCCACCAAATGCAATTATTTGAATCGGATTTATGCTATAGTCACTAAAATGTGTTGGTTCTTGTGAATGGATATCTATTTCTGTCTTCTCCTTCTGTGCTCCCCCCTCTCCTCCCCCTTTTTATCCTTGCTCCCATGGCTCAAACGGGATCATCCTCGTGTGTGAGTCTCTCTTCTCTCGGTTTCCGCGGTGTTATTTGTTGCTGTTCCTTTAATACTTTTGTTATTAAAATGTTAGTTACACATGCAGTTGATGTTCTCTGAACGGAATGATGGTTAAGCACACCTTGAAGAGCATATTTTGAGGAGTGTGGGTTTGCCAGTTGAGTTTGGGTGCATGGGTTCCCCAGGTTTTCCTCTGTGCCTCGGGGGTACAGAGCGATTGCACTGGTTTACAATATGGTCTCAGGGTTGACAAGGAAACCGCTTTTTGCTTGGCACATATAAGTTTTTGTGATGGGTTGTGAATGTTGTCCAATTTAAGTCCCAATGAGAGCTCTTACATTTTCTGTACGAATAGGCGCGTGCTCGAGTTTTCCTGCTTCCAAAATCTGTTAATACTCTCATGTCCTGTATCTTCGTAGTATAATTGAGAGCTTCAACATATATTGATTCGTCGTATCAAATTCAAATAACAGAGCGGGTTCCATACTGTTGCGAGCAAGAAGACAGGTATCCTTTATTGTCCCTCAAACTTGGGTAATTAAACCGTTCATCTCAAACATAAAATCGAAATGAAGAGAGTAAAATGAATAATAAGTGCTTGACTTCTCCTTTTAAAGCACGATAGAAAGCATTCCAGACATTCTGTCTTCTATCACAATATCAAGGAAAGAGGAGGAGATGGTGATTCATATAGACCTTTTCATATGTCTGGCAGAAGAGAAGGGTGAAAAACAACTCATCTAGAATTCTTTTCCTTTACCAAAAATAGATGAAGCGGAGGAATGATTCATTAGTAGGATGGGGGAAAAGAACTTCCTATACTCGGCACTTGCCGACACTGGGGGAGAGGAAATTAGCGAAGACAAAAAGCTACATACAGATTTTGCAGACGAAGAAAATGACCATGATTGGTGATGCTATTAGAACAATAGAATAGGACATATGATCTGCAAGGAGGGCCAATATATTATTTCGAGTGGCAATGATGAGGCCGAACTGAGTGTTGCTTTTTTGTTCGCTTACATCGAAGATTGTCTTGAGAGTTCCATTGATCTTGACTTTGATTTGTTCGCGACCACAGCTTAGTTGGCAGTTCTCTTGAACTTCAGAGGTGGAAGAAGTGAAGGTAGTCATCCTCGTAATGGCTTCGGGCGTGCACTTCACAGAGAGGGCTTTTCGTCAGCGTTGCCCCAGCACTACAGCTATGACAGCCGACCATGCTTGTTGAATCCATCATGCATTTCGCATGCGACTCGATCTGAGCGAGCTTCAAGTTCTGGATTCTAATCGAAAGATCGGCAACTGCGGTCGGCTGTGCCACAGATACCGAACTGCCTTCTGCTTCAAACCAGACTGAACCTTGCCGTTGTGGAAGTGTGCATCTTCGAATTGCATTTGCGGTTGCTTGTCCACTTGCGCAGGCACACTTGACTAAGTCGTCGTCAGCTAATTTGCACTGACAAGCTTCCTTTCTGAATTGGCACTGGCTGAGATCTGAGGAGTTGCATGGGAAGACTGATGCTTCTCTTTCTTCCTCAGGCGTCAGTAGAAGTTAAAGGAGTTGAATTTTAGTTTTCTTTTCACTGAATTTAATCCGGGATAATATTTTTATTCTTTCTAAAGCAATATCTTCATTGTCATTTCCAGGTGTTCGTCATGGAAGTCGACGAAACCAATTGGACGTACCCTCCCGAGTCCGTCCTTGACGAGGTCTCTTATTCTTTTCAATTCCGGCATATTTTTTCTTGAATTTTCTTATCATATGTTATTGCTAGCTATTAGTAGTTCTGGTGCGAAAGTGAAAGAACATGAAACGTTGGCCACCTTATTTGCTAGTCGTTTCTTCCCATAGATTTTCGATCGTCTCGCGCTGGCTGACCTCCGAACGGCTTCTCGTGTCTGTCAGAGCTGGAGAGAACGCGCGCTCCTCGCAACCAAGAGATGGGATCGACGCAGCCTAACCGCCACGCGCTTTCAATGGTTTCTTTTGTTTTGTAAGACTACCGAAAATGCAAGCAGCTAATGAACGGATATTAATCGTTTGTGGATTTTGGAGGCAAATTATCACTCAGAATAATTGATTGCACAACGAACCCGTCCTCTTGATGTGCGGCGACGTGTTGCCGGTCATAACTCCGCGCCAACTCCATGCCAGCTGCTAACATCCAAAAAGTGGAAAGGTTGTGATTATCACACTCTTTAAACAGCTGTCTTTCTCCCTATCTACGACCATTCCTCCAAGTAATTTTTCAATCGTGTTTCGAGTTTTGTTTTTTATTTGAAAAAAAAAACATTTTTGTACACACTCACATTAGAGAAGTAGCTAAAATGTTGTCAGCAATTTGTTTATTGTTTGTGTGTGTCTTAAGGATTTGCGACGAATATTTTCCTTACGAATATATTTAAGATCTACGTTTTCGGAGGGAAAGCTCCGACTGATCGAAGCAGGGCCCACTTCAACGATCTTTGGTCATTCGACTTGGTTAGTTAGAAGCGCGCTTATCTTCTTTTATCTCTGCTCCTTTCTGGCTTCAAAATGGCACTAAAAGATCTAATTATTTCCTTAAACAGAAAAGTGTCCAATAATTTTCTTCTCATGACGTATAAAAGTGATGTATTTTGAAATAATTCCCTTTCACCAGGAGTTCACCAGTACGTTTTCTTATGATATAGTCATGTATTTGGACTAGGCTCGCCGTCGCTGGGATCATGTAGAGGTGCAGGGAGCACAGTATCCAATGCCGAAGTCGAGGTGCTCCTTGATCGCTTATGGACACTACTACCTACTGCTCGTTGGTGGATCGCATTACGGTAATCTCCCTTCCTTGGTGACTGTAATGAAACATGTCTCGTTAGATGGCAAGTTTTTTTTTGTTTAGTGCAAAATCCAAGAAACGCCCGAGACCCGCGTACGAGGTCTGATGCCAAATACACTCGCGAGATTCATCGGTTCGACATCAGAAAGAAAGAGTGGACAGAGGTTGGGCATGGCAAGATACAAATTACTTGCTAAAGTGAGTGAACCATTTCTTTATTTGTTTAACAACTGTACTTTTTCGTTTTATGCCCAGGATTCTCTAATTGAAAGTGGCAGGGAATAATAGAATTCTTTGTTAACATTTTCACAACGCGAAGATCTGTCAAAGCGACTAGTATGACAATTAATTATTTAACAGTTTAGTACCTTGTTAGATTATATGCATTAATATTTAATAATTAGTATGCTGATAATGAGTAATTAGCAATTAAGTTAGTTAACAATAAAAAATTAGATAATTTGTATTTAATAATTAGTAATAATTAATAATTGATGTCCGAGTTTAAAATTCACTACTATTCTCAGTTGTGGAGCGACTCGCAAGCTCTCGGCATCTACGACCACTCTTCCGTTGTCTTTCAGGACTTCCTGATCGTCGTCGGTACTACAGCTCCGGTATACTACTCCTTGCCTTTGAAGTTTTTTTTTTTTACAACTCCAATTTTCTCTATCGAGGTATTCCATTCTCTCGATTCTTTATCTTTCTCTCTCTCTCTCTCTCTTTTCCAGGTAAACGTCTTGCCTTTACGGTTAAATTTAATTTTTAGCAACTCTCCAGTTCTCTCTCATTATAGGCCTGCCATTCTCTCTCTCTCCCTCTCTCTCTCTCTCTCTCTCCTTTTCTCTCTCTCTCTCCTTCTCTCTCTCTCTTTTTCTCTCTCTTTCTCTCTCTCTCTTCCCTCTTCTCTCCCTCCCTCCCTCGCTCTCTCTCACTTTCTTCTGTCTTCATACCTCGCAATTCTTCAGCACCGAAGTACCGGATACGTGCCCAAGTATCACACGGTTCATGTCATCGATCTTCTGCGTGACTCCTGACACGAGCCTCCAGTCACAGACGAAGGACCGCACGACTCGCGACGGTAAGCA
The DNA here is from genome assembly GCA_945643635.1 of Allodiplogaster sudhausi. Taxonomy (NCBI): domain Eukaryota; kingdom Metazoa; phylum Nematoda; class Chromadorea; order Rhabditida; family Diplogasteridae; genus Allodiplogaster; species Allodiplogaster sudhausi. The sequence continues at coordinate 2,552,336 of CALZFC010000356.1, forward strand.
TGGAGACTGGGTGCATGTACTCTTTGAATGGCCCTTGATTTGACCAAATGCGTTTTTTTCTATTGCTCGACTTGAAGGGCGTGTGTGTGCTTCTAATTTTGGAACTATTGCAACCATTCATCCCACCCATTACAATCTACTTTCAATTTTTGGCGATATTTCTTTTTTTCCGGCTCAAATTAAATCTTGACAACATTGAATTGCACATGGACGTTTCTGTTGATGAAAAAAAGAAAAGCATTTCTTTCATTTAGTTCCTGGCATGGCATAGTCGCATGCACTGCCGTCCTCCTCCGACCCGGCTGCATTCTCGCGCATCCTGCTACTAAATACACCGATTTCCGACTAATGTCAGAGGAAAACAGCAGGTACTGTCGATTTGAGCAACCCCACCCTTATTTCCGGTCACCTCAAAGCCCTACTCCACAACGGTTTTGAGGAACATCTTGACAGAAATGTTTCATGTTTCAGCCTAGCCTACCCTACCCTGTTTTCCATAGCCCAACGCTTCCTCCTTCTGTTTTTCTGGGTCCTTAGCAGGAGCTTTTATTTCCTTGTTCATGGCATTTCATTTAAAGTTTCCACCATAAACAGTTTAATAAATAGCACGGAGCGAATAATAGTTGATTGTCGCGTTGCCCTCAAAATTAATCTTCCAACTAAGGTATCATCGGGTTCAGATTCAACAAGAAATCTGTGGCATTTCTGTTCCATTTCGACCCTAACGACCTCACGAAAGAATGGCGGCGAGAGATGATTCCGAGCGGGGTTTGATGCTTCCATTTTAACTCTTCCTATTGATTTAATGTTTTAGTTTTGCGGATTAAAAAAACAATTCTCTTCTTATTTAGATGGACCAACACGACTTTCAACTTGATGCAAGGCTCGGCCAAATAGGAGTTATTCAAGTCATCAATAAGGCTCGATTACTGTCAGTTGTCGAACTTATTTCTATTTCAAATGTAAAAAAAAAGTTATAATAAAAATATCAAAGCTTTGAATATTTGTTTTACCATTAGGTTTAACTAAAAAGAATTTTTTTTCAGGCTTCTTGCATCAGCGGAAAGAAAAGGAGTTGGTGAGGCTTCGGAGATGGCTCGACGAATAGAAGCTTTCCATGCGACTGTTCGCACTGTCCTCCACGACCACATCAAGAGCAAGGAAGACACTGCACGCTTTGTCAGAAGTTTTATACTTCTTGTTTGCTACTATTTTTCTATTTCGTCGGTTTTATGGAATCAAGCGTTTTTTTCCTTTTAAAAGATAACCGTTTCACTTTCTCTCTTCCATCGATATGCTTTAAAAGAGATGAAAAGAAACGCGGCTGGATTATTTATTTTTCCCAACTGGACTATTTTCAATGACGCATCCTCATTCTCTTCTTCTTCTTAATTTGCAGCTCAAGTCCCTCAGCTCTGAACCCTTCCGTATCAAAGACGAGAGAAACGCCTACATTCTGTCTCCTGGAAAGAGTGGACATCAGAGCGACGTCCAGGTATTATTTCGAGCATTTTATCAGTTTTTTTCCTATTTTAAAAGGCGCTTAAACATTAATTTCCGAAACATTGAAGGTTACGGTTGAACTGCTGCACCCATACGATACTCAAGTGTCTCCAGCCGAACTGGATCTCAATACTTCCTTCATCCAATACAGCTTCTTGCCTGGTATGTTGTTATTCTTAAGGTTTTTTTTACTGTTTAAATATCGAAACAATGAAATCATGTATTTTTTTTTGTCACAATTAGTTTCAGGATGAAAATAACTTGTTTTAGCCGCACTTCGCTCAGACGGCTGGAGTCTCTGCGAACAGTCAATTCGTCGTCACTCTCGCACGGGCTGTAACGAGATGATTTTATTTGCTGCTAACCTCGACCGAGTCGAAGAGGAGAAGCAGCTGCGGTAATACTTTTATAGATTAATTTTTATGTATTTATCTAGGTATCTTCATTTCATTGGATATAGTTGATTTAAATGTCTTTCCATAAATAACCTTTGTTCCTGATTTAGCTGGACCCTTTGTGAGATGAGAGGCGAAGTTCCGCCAGTCACTGAATGCTATTCATTCGTGTCCGCCGGAGGTATGTTATATATTTATCTCATTTTCTCTGAGTTTCGCTCACGCTTTCCATCTCTCTCTCTCTCTCTCTCTCTCTCTCTCTCTCTCTCTCTATCCCCTCTCTCTTTCCCACTCTTTCTCTTTTTCTCTCTCTCCCTCTCTCTTTCCCTCCATTCTCTGCCTCTTTTATATAAACAGATTGTAAGCACTCAGCTAGCAGCCTTAAGTTGATAGTATTATCCTTGTTGACGCATAACGAAATCATAACTACGTTATCATTAAATTCCCTTTTCTAGGCCAAATGCTACTGCACGGTGGTTGCTACGGTAATCGTAACGTTCCCGGTGTTCACCGCTCGGGCGGGACTTACATTCTCGACCCAGTTGGATACTAATTCCCCCTCTCCTCTCCCACCTAGACTACCTCATTTAGTGCTAGGAATTATTCCTCTTTTAATTCTTATGGCCTTTCTTTTATTCTGCACGAATAGTCCCATATTCTATGTATTTGCTTGCTTCGTTTTCCTGCCTCCAAACTCTGCGAAGTGTCCTGAAACTTGGCAGTAGAATTGAGATCTCAAGATTGATCATTTGATCTTTTTGTTTGATTCTGCTCAAGTGCAACCGCGGGTTCCATTCGGAGTAGTAGCATTCATCTTTCTTCCTCAACACGCGTTCTATCTTGAGGGTTCACCACGGTATTTCCATTGCGTGCTGTTGTTTGACATTGTAATAATAGTGTGATTTTATAGTGGTTCCTGTGGATCTCAATTATAGTACTTCTTCTTTTTTCCTCTTTTAATTCCACTGATATCTTTCATCTGACAATGAGTACTTCTCCTTCCTCTTTTTCCTCTGTAAATGCCAGTGATCGCTCTCACATTTTCTGTACGAATAGACACTTGATCGAGTTTTCCTGTTTCCAAACTCTATGCATTCTCTCGTGTCCTGTATCTTCGTAGTATTATTGAAAGTCTCAAGATGTATTATTCAGATCAAATGCAAATGACAGCGCGGGTTCCACACGGTGTTGAACGCATCTTTCTCTTCACCTACGCTCTTTCTTTCTTGTTGGTTCACCCTGGAATGTCCATTTTGAGTTCATGACGTATAAAGCAAGGTTTCTTGTCAAAAAAAGATGCATTTTGCTTTCTATCAACGTTATCATCGTGCGAAGTTATCATTATTCGGAGAGAATTTGCGTACACGGTGAATGTTTCATTGTGAGGCATAGGATCCTTTATAAGATATCAGGCTTTGAACATCTTTTATTCCCCACCATAAAATTTTACCAGCGGTATATGGTTTTCCTCTGGGTCTGGGGTATATGGTTTTCATCTGGGGGGGGGGGGTGTGCATGGATTCCCCTGGTTTTCCTTCTGGTCGGAGGGTGCATGGATGCCCTTAGTTTTCCTCTGGGTCTGGAGGGGTTCATCGATGACCCTGGTTTTCCTATCGAATTGGGATGCATGGATGCTCCTAGTTCACTTCTGATCGTGAAGTCACAGGGTGTTGCCACGGAAACGGATTTGTATGGCTGAAGTCTGTGTTGGTAAGATGGCGTAATAGTGGCATGTAAATGCCCACTGATAATGTTTTGGTACCTTCCATGTAGACCGTTGCCCAAGACGATATGTGACAAGAGTGATTGTTATCCCCGTGTAATCAGATCTCCTCATAGAAGTGAGCGCAGAGTTCTACCCGAGAGTGACTCCATCGTCCGACTCTTTCTTCGGCAATCATGGTGAAGAAGGAGAGTACACGTGGCCTGGCGGACCCCCGCTTCGCACACCTCACCTCCGACCCCAAGTTCAACGCGCTCAAGAGGAAGGAGAGAAAGGTTGGAGAGGCAATTCATGTTTTCCAGAATTAGAGGAACTCAAAGTATAGCTTGTTTGGCTCACTGCAAACCCACAGGAATTGGCTGAATATTGGCAAACAACAACAGTGTTCTATTGATATTTTCGCCAGGCATCTCTGTCTATCGTCTCACTCTCCCTCTCTCCTTTCCTCTCTCTCTCTCTCGCTCTCTCTCTCTATCTCTATCGGTCTCTCGGTCTCTTTCTCTCTCTCTCTCTCTCTCTCTCTCTCTCTCTCTCTCTCGATCTCCTGGAATGAATCGATGTTCCCATTCAGGTAGTACTGGAGAGCCGATTTGCGGCGGCTCTGACGGACTCTCGCTTCGGGAAGCAGGCAGCAGTGGACAGCAGAGGAAGAAGGCTACGGAAGACGACCAGCTCCCTCCACGCGCTCTATGATTTGGAGGACAAGGAAGGACAGAAAGAGGTGAGGGAAGAGAGAGAGAGAGAGAGAGAGAGAGAGAGAGAGGAGAAAGAGAGAGAGAGAAGGGAGAAACAAAGAGAGAGAGAGTCACTACAGACAACAAGACAACCACAATGGTATTCTCGACTATCAAGAGATGATGATGTAGTTAACCTAGATCAATTCTGATGCAACAACTGTCCCTTTTAGCCAAATTCTGGAAAGTAAGAGATATAGACGTTAGTGGCAACCAGGTGAGCGTACTAACATTCTGCGAAAAGAAGTTGATAGTCGCAGAAATCCAGATATGAGTGTGGTTGAGAGAGAAGATGGAGAGTACAGACACCTTGGAGGGTGCCCATGGGAAAACGGTGCTGTCGAATCGGCAGATCTAGCCTGTTTTGGGCCTACCCAAGGCCCTCCTACTCCACCATTTATCTGAGGAACATTTAGACATAATCTCCGTGTCCAGCCAACCAATCAACAACCCCTTTCCTGGTCTTATTGCTCAATACCTTGCCCGATCTGCTGGGTCCTAGACGTGGGTATATTATATTCCTTGATGGTTCTACTATTAGGAGAAGACTTTCGGAATATAATGCTGCCTCGTAGTTTTTTTATTCATATATGTTGGAGACTATGCGAACTTGTGCCCATGGCAGATTTATTAAGAGTTTTACAAGATGTTAGTCTAGGAAGAAAAATCTATTCTTTTTTTGTATTTCAGAAGAAATCTGACAAGAAAGTGAAGGCGACCACGAAGATATCGGTGGTGGAGAAGAAGAAGACAGATGACGAGGAGAAGAGTGATGAGGAAAACGAAGAGGAGGAGGAGAGTGGAGAGGAAAGTGAAGAGAGTGGAGGGGAACAAGAGAGCGAGAAAGAAGAAGAAGAAGAGAACTCAGCTGATGAGGACGAGCCAATCAAGGTCAGCTAACTAACTAATTACGAAAACTAATTACAAAGAGCCAGTGTGAATTGAGGAATGGAGCCTTTGAGCATGATTAAAAAATTTAGAAAGGTAGCTACCATATCACAGGCAATGCTTGTTGCGTGTATGAGAAGGATGCAAACTTGTGGGCGTTTTTAAGATTGACAAATGTGGATGATCTAGTGCAAAGCTTTGGCCCAAGAAAGTGACTTTCCAGCCCTTTCTAGGCGGAAATCATTGCTGTTTGCATGAATTGTACTGAAAATTTTATCTAGCAACTTAAACTCACTGGGATTGACAGTTAGTGGACAACTAAACATCAATTAATTTAATTAACTGTATCCTTCTCTCTCTCTCTCTCTCTCTCTCTCTTCCCTCTCTCTCCTCGTTCTCTCTTTCCCATTTCTCTTCTCTCTTTCTCTCTCCTCTTTCTCTCTTTCCACTCTCTCTCTCTCTCCTTCTCTCTCTCCTCTCTCTCTCTCGTTCTCTCTCTCCCAATCTCTCTCTCTCCCTCTCTCTCTCTCTCTCTCTCTCAGGTGGACTTGGCTCGTGGAGAAGGGAACCTGTCCTCTTCTAGCGAAGATGATGACTCTGGCTCGGAGTGGGAGTTGGAAGAGCAGGAAGAGGAGCATGGATGGGGCGAGCTAGACAGGTTTTGTTCTTAATTAATTATTTAATTTTGCAACTTTTCTAAAATAGTAAATTTAACGAAGAAGATATATATACTGCATATGAAGAACTGCGGAAGCTACGCTAATTGTTTGTCTTTAAATGATAATGTGGTAACGTGCGATTTGGTGGCTTTTATATTGAAAGGATGTTGAGACGAGGGAACACTTATGGTTCCTTACATCCTAAACCACTTGGTTAAACGAGCAAAATGGAATCAAGGATAGGAATAGGAGGGCCTCTCTCACAATCAGCTATCACTACACAACACTGTTCCTTTCTCTGCTGGCAAATAGCTCCGCTTCTCTTTCTGGGACGTGATATCCTGTACTATCACAATCATAAGTTAATGATATAAAATGAAGTGAAGCGCCCTTTTGTCAGGCAAAAAGGTCGCGAATTCAAACGTCAATTTGTTCCTCTCCTTTAAGAGAAGCGCGCCGCGTGGAGTGGGCGTCTCGCCGCCTCGCCATCTGCAACCTGGACTGGGATCATCTGTCATGCGACGACCTCTTCATGCTCGTGTCCTCCTTCAAACCACTGGGCGGAGAGTGCAGCCGACTGGCCATCTACCTCTCCGACGTGGGCAAGGAGAAGCTGGCCAAGGAAGAGTTGCATGGGCCCGAGCTGAAGATGGCCATGGAGATAGGAGGAGAAGGAGGAGAGAAGGCAGACAGCGAAGAGGAGGAGGAGAACGACGAAGACGAAGAGAATGCTAATGAGAAGTCGGGATCTTTTTTAAATATTTTTCCCGCACTTTTTTCCTTTTTTTTAATTTTGGTGAATCAATTGAAGAGATATTTTCGCCATCTTTGCATTGGATTTGCTGGAATGTGGTCAAGAAAAAGGCAACAATTCAATGAATGTTCCACAGATCGCGCAGCGAAGCAATACGCCGCTATCAGCTGGAGCGACTCAAGTTCTACTACGGAGTACTGGAGTGCGACTCGGCGCAGACGGCAAGCGCCATCTATGAGGTCTCTTTTTGGCATTCTCTCTCTCTCTCTCTCTCTCTCTCTCTCTCTTTCTTTCTCTCTCTCTCTCTCTCTCTCTCTTTCACTCTTACTGTGCATTCTCTCTCTCTCTCTCTCTCTTTCTTTCTCTCTCTCTCTCTCTCTCTCTCTCTTTCACTCTTACTGTGCTGCTCCCATTGTCTTTCTATATTCAAGCCCCTTTCCTTCTTTCCTCTCGCCCAACTTTCTATCTCACTCTGTCTCTCTACTTCTATTTCATTCTTTGTTCTCTCTCATCCCTTTGCTTCTCTTTCTATTCTTCCACTTCTCTCACTCTCTCCATCTCCCATTCCTTTGCTTCTCCTTTTTTCTTTCTTTTTTTTATCTTTCTTTCTGTCTTCCTCTCACCCAACTCTCTAGTCTCTCTACTTAAATTTCTTTTTTTCTCATCCATTTCCTTATCTTTCTATTTTTCTACTTTCTCCCTCTCTCCCTCTCTCTCTCTCTCTCTCTCTCTCTCTCTCTCTCTCTCCCTCGCCTATTTCTTTGCTTCTCCCTTTGTCTTTATTTTTTAGCTTTCTTGCTCTCTTCCTATCGTTCAACTCTCTGGTCTCTAATTCTATTTCGTTCTCCCGTTCTCTGTCTCTCTCTGTCTCTTTCTCTCCCTCTCTCTCCCTCTTTTCTCTCTCTCACTCTCTCTCACCCTCACTAAGCTTCTCCCCTTCTCTTTCCATATTCTAGGCGTTTATTTTTTTATTTTTCTCTCGTCCCATTTGCTCTCGCTCTCTCTTTCTCTCTACTTCTATTTCATTCCTTGTTCTTTCTCATCCATTTGCTTCTCGCTGTCTCTCTCCCTCTCTCTTTCTCTCCGTCTCTTTATTACTTTGCTTCTACCTTTGTCTTTATTTTTTTTAAATCTTTCTTTCTGTCTTACTCTCGCCCAACTCTCTAGTCTCTCTACTTATATTTCTTTTTTTCTCATCCATTTGCTTATTTTTCTATTTTTCTACTTACTCTCTCTCTCTCTCTCTCTCTCTCTCTATCTCTCACCCTCACTGTAATTCTCCAATTGTCTTTCTATATTCTAAGCCTCTTTCCCTCTTCCTCTTGCCTAATTTTATATCTCTCTCTGTCTTATCACTTCTATTTCTTTCTTTGTTCTCTCATTCAATTCTCTCTCTCTCTCTCTCTCTGTCTGTGCTGTCTCCCCCTCTTTCTCCGTCTCCTTTTCCTTTCTCCCTCTGTCTTTCTTTTTTTATCTGTCTTTCTGTCTTCCCCTCTCCCAATTCTCTAGTATCTCTAATTCTATTTCTTTCATCCATTCTATGTCTCTTTGTCTGTCTTTACTCTCTCTATCTCTTTCTCTCCCTATCTCTCTCCTCTTTCTCTTCTCTCTCTCTCTCTCTCTCTCTCTCTCTCGCTCTCTCCCTAACCAATTCTTTTGCTTTTCTCATTGTCTTTGCTTATCTTTCTTTCTGTCTTCCTCTCGCCCAACTCTCTAGTCTCTCTACTTATATTTCTTTTTTTTCTCATCATTTTGCATATCTTTCTATTCTTCTACTTCCTCTCTCTCTCTCTCTCTCTCTCTCCCTCTCCCATTCCTTTCTTCTCCCTCTTTCTTTCTTTCTCTCCTCTTCTCTCCCAACTCTTTTCTAGTCCATCTACTTTTATTTAATTCTCCCATTCTCTGTATCTACTCGCTCTGTACTTTCTCTCCCTATCCCTCTCCTCTTTCTCTCCTCTCTCCTCTTTCTCTATATCTCTCTCTCTCTCTCTTTCTCTCCTATATCTCTCTTTCTCTCATCTGTCTCTCCCTCTCCCATTTCTTTGGTTTTCCCCTTGTCTTTCTGTATATCTTTCTTTCTCTCTTCCCCTCGCCCAACTCTCTAGTCTCTCTACTACTATTTCTTTTTCTCCTCTTATTTCCTTTTTCTCTCTCTCTGTCTGTCTGTCTCTCTGTCTCTCTCTTTCTCTCTCTCTCTCTTCCCTCCATTTTCTGCATTTCTCTCTCCCTTTTTCTCGCTCTTGTCTCTGTCTCTCTCTCTCTCTCTCTCTCTCTCTCTCTTTCCTAAGACTCCGTTTCCCCTTAGGCCTGCGACGGCGTTGAATACGAGCAGAGCGGCCTGAAACTCGACATGCGATTCGTGCCCGACGATATGGAGTTTGATGTAGGGGTTTTTTTTTTATTTTAACTTTATAAAACAAGCATTTTTACTTTTAAAAGCTTTTTTTGTTTAATTTTCTTTTCATAAAAAATTAACCTATAAAAAGCACTTTAAAATGTTAAGGATATCAGCTTTGCAGGAATCTCGAATCAAGGAGCAAGCGACTTCGGAAGACGTTCAGAAAGAAAAGTATCGACCCAGCGAAGTGGCATCGTCCGCTCTCGGCAGCTCAAAGGTATACGGAACAGGGAATAAATGCCACGGTGGTCGAGGACCAGAAGATTACGGTAGGGAATGAGGTTATTGGGCCCGGAAACCAGGGTTTTTTAGCTGCTGCTTCTGCCCAAATGTTCCTCAAAAAACATGGTGGGGTAGGGCTTTGGGGAGGCCCAAAATCAGGGTGGTTATATCAAATCGACAGTATCTTTATCCCCCATGGTACGGTGGTAGTTAAAAAGTGGCATGGAAGACTGTGGCTATTTGGGAGAGGGGTATAGGGAATGGTGATTAGATTAAATATGCAGAAATACAACACAATAGTCCAAGAGAAGCGATTGATATGGTGATACTACAAAAATTATGCAAATTCTCTCCCCTGTTAAGGTCAAGCTGAGCTGGGATGAGACGGATCCGAAGCGGTCGCGGAAGCTGAAGGAAGCCTTTGAGTTAGTTCGGATTTCATTCCTCTTTCTCTCTCTCTCTCTCTCATTCTCTCGCTCTCTCTCTCACTCTCACTCTCTCTCTTTCTCTTCCCCCTATCACTTTCTGTCTCTGTCAATCTAATAGCGCTATTTCGTTTTTTTTTTTCTTATTCCACCATCAACTGTACCTCGAGTTTAGCCATATTGATTCCTCAATTTATCCTAACAATAAGCCCTACTACCTCAGTTAAACCTCTCCTAACCTAATTAGATCCCAATTTGATTCCTTATTCCATCCCAATTCTATTTGCAGTGAGAATGCTGACTTGGATGCAATGGCTCAGGAACTCATTGGAGCGAGTTCGGGAGAGGAAGACGCTGAAGAAGAGGACGACGAAGAGAGGTTGGGAGGAGGAAGCTCTTATCATGTTGGGATTGAGGGTATTAGCTAGGTTTTTGCACGTTTTAAATATTTGCCCTATTTTCAACAGATTCATAGTATTCTTGTTCTTTTTATTTGATAAGTTTTACTCACTAGCTCATTTACTACAATTGCTCTTTCTTCTTTCCCTGAATTTTGTTCATGAATTTCGATCTTCGTGCAGGCAAAGGAAACTCCGCCTTCTCCTTGGCGGAACAGGCGACGACGACGGCAAGGAGTTGGAGATTGAGTGGGAGAGCGAAGAGAAGGAAGAGAAGCAGAGAAAGAGAGGAGAGGACAAGGAGGAGAAGAAGAGCACTTTCGAGCAGTTCTTGGAGAAGAGAAAGGCGAAGCGGAAGGTACTTTCCTTTTTCCAGGCCGTAATTTCTTTCTTTTTATAAATTTTTACTAAAAAATTATTTATATTTTGTAAAAATCGATTTGATGTGTCAATTATTTAGCACTAGAATCAGAATTGCATTACCAAAGCTCTATTTTCAGGAGCGCAAAGCAAAGATTGCCGAGTTGAAGAGAGCGGCGAGAGAAGAGAGAGACGGTGGAGGAGAGCGAGAGAAGCAGACAGAGGAGAAGGCGAGAGAGAGCAAGAAGAAGAGAGAGAGGGAAGAGGACGGAGGGAAGAAAGAGAAGAAGAAGGAAGTGGCTGAGGAGATCGCGGCGGATCCGAGATTCGGCGCGCTCTTCACGGACAGCGCCTTCGCAATCGAGCAAGCGAGTGGACTGGCAAAGGTCGGTATTTGTTAATAATATTAATTGTTTACATATTTATTTATTTATTCATTGTTTATATATTTATTTACCTACCTAATTGATTCACATTTTTATCTATTTATGATCGCACTATTTATTCTAGCTTACATGCAGCTCTCTAGAAGTCTAAAAGGATGCGTTTTCTGCAACAATTTTTTTTTATACAAGGAAAAAGCTCCCAATAAGACTAATAAATTCCTTTGTTGTCTTTTTTTTTGCAGCTATTCACGTATATTGGATATAAGAAAGGATGATGTATTCCAGGACACAAAGTTACTCGAGAAGCAGAAGGAGCGCCGCCTCAAGAGGAAAGCACCGACAACGGCAGCAGCTCGAGATGGAGGAGGAGAAGCCGGAGGAGAGACGGATCTCATTGCGAAACTCAAGAAGAAGTCGCAGAAATGGAAGTAGAGTGGACCCAGAAAGGCCCTCCAGCTACCCGCGCAGAGCTGCGCCTTTTTGATCTTGGGCTTTCCCGCATAGTTTACTCGTACTTGTTGCTCTTGTTGTTTCGCGCTGTTATGACCCATCCAATGCACAGGATGTTCTTGTGCACGATAAATATTTCATCAACTAAATCATGTGATCATTTGACCGGTTTAGAATACTCATCATCATAGAAAACCAGGATATAAGCCATTGTTCCAATTACATCAGCAGCCTTAAGAAATTCCGACTTCTCCAAACATATAGTTCTTCCGCCGCGGAAAAATGATTACATATTCATGCCCGACTAGCCCAAGATCAGCAAGAAAAACTTAGGAGAGAAGGAGAATGCCTTGAAATAAACTCCCTTCCTATTTAACCCTACGAACAACTCCTTCCTTCCGTGACCGCTTCCCGACCATATCGGAAACCTAGAGGACGGAGGAGATGAAACGTTTAAAATCCCAACGGCATCTTAGATCTCCAATTGGAAACACCTGGCCTTTAGAATCCACCCTCAAATTCGATCATAAATGAATATCCAAGATCATCGTCCATCGATTTTGCCACATACCTGCCCCAAAAAACTCAATCCGCTCCGTCCTAATGGAACCCCGTGTTTGAAAACCGTCCATACATTAACAGTTCTTCCAGAGCAAACAACCATTCGAGTGTAAAAATAACTCTTCAATTCTGCCTCACACACCAATCAACAATGAAACTGCGGAACGGCAGGGGTGGAGGAAATGAAGGTCACAACAAAACAGCGGAGAAACGGGTGGGTCATTTTTAGAACTTGTCGAAGCTCTTCTTGGCGCCGGGCGCCTTGAGGACCTTCAGGACGTTGAAGCGGACCGTCTTCGAGAGGGGCCTGCACTCGCCAACGATGACAATGTCGCCCGGGCTGATGTCACTTCAAATAGTGAATCTCTACAAATGTATTTCGAAAACAGGCAAGTAAAGCAACTAAAGTAGACTACGAGCAGTCACTCTAATTTGTGATTACCGCAATAAATACAGCATATTCAGTCTAGTCCTCCTCGGAAAACATTTAGCCATTTAATCTTTAACTCGAAAGAGAAGACGAGGCCCATAAATCAAATTTACAACATCTCCAGAAGGAAAAACCACCCATTCATTACACCCATTCTCAGTCAGGGATTTAAGCTAATCGTTGCTAAACCGAACGGACGATGAGAAGCAACATTTGCTTCCCACAAAAAGGGCTTCACTTTAATGACGCAATGGGCTGTCCCATTTTTCTGTCGCTGAGACTTTGATCTCGTCTCGTCCAGAACTTGAACAATTCGTCCTTCTACGCTGGGAGGTAATGATAAAGGGATCTCAACATAGAATGAATGCACCTAGAGACGATTTGATCACGAGGAGTATGCGGTATCGCACTGCGAGCAAGGCAGCGTCTACCATAATTCATTGTGGAAGAGCAGTCCGGGGGAGGCAAGGTGATGAAAGCATTCATTATAAAGTGCCCTAAAGCCCCTGAGGTACTTTCGAAGAAGAACAAAGAAAGAAACACCCTGCCCCCTTTCTAGCTTTTATAGCACTGAACACCGGACGGACCGGAAAGCCGGCGAGCAGTGGGCGGAGAGGTTCTTGTGGCGCTTCTCGAAACGGCGGTACTTCTTGACGAAGTGGAGGTAGTCACGGCGGACGACGACGGTGCGCTGCATCTTGGTCTTCGTGACGACGCCCGTCAGGATTCGGCCACGGATCGAGACGTTGCCAGTGAACGGGCACTTCTTGTCGATGTACGTGCCGCTGATGGCCTTAACAGAGATAATCGGAACTTATTTGTCGGATATTTAGGAAGTTTTTGTGATTTAGAGAGAGAGAAAACTACAAAAATCAGCATTAAATGCATAAAAATGGGGCAAAAAGACGAGAAAACGACCTCAATCGGCGTCTTGAATCCTAGCCCGACGTTGCGGACATATCGGAGAGACTTGGTCGACTTCTTGCCGATGCCAAGCGTACGGTGCTTGCTGTTGAGAAAGACAGTTGGCTGCTTCTGGAAGGCCCTCTCGGTCTGTTCGGCCATTGTGAATGACCCAAATCTAGAAGAGTAAGCAGTCGATTAGTTGAGAAGAGAAAACCATAACTATGGCTTAATTAACTAAATAAGTCATACAAAACACGAAATAAAATCACGGGCAGAACAGAGACACATTCCTTCGTGATGGCACAAATTAGTCCCAATAATTGGCCACAACTTTGGCCTTTGCCCGCCAACCAAATGTCATTCAAAGTCCGGCAAACGTCGTCCAACATAGAAAAAGCATTCCGTCTCCGGAAGAAACGGAAAAATGGCCACAATCAAGGCCAGCAGCTCATCCAATTACATCGTACGGCATAGTCCCAATAATAACAAACAACTTCAGTCTTGAACACCTCCCAAACATCCTCCAAAGCCAGGGAACGTGGTCGAACAACGTAGGAGGATGTTGTCACCAAACATAACGTAAATACTGACATGAAGCTAGCTAACTCGCGTTATTTTAGAGAAAGAGAAAAAATATAAAACTAAATCATATGGCCTGGCAAAGCTGGGCGTACTGTAAGTGAATCCTCTAAACTGCGCACACTATTAATACTTTTCCTTGCAGGAGAACTGCAGTTTCAAATCTATTTGAAAACGGAACTAGGCTGCTATCTCTAAAAGGCACAACGCAATTTTCTGATCCTTAACGAAAGTTTCCATTTGCTTATATTCTAAATTTTCTATATGAAGAGGTGTTGCACCTCACGTTGTCGGGTTGTCCTCTCAGGTTGTATAACCTTTCCTTTATGCGTTCCAAGTGCGATAGAGTGCTTTCTCCAAGCTTTTGCCAAGCTCATTGCCATGTTATGCTTTTGATGTCCATCGTTGATTCTCGACTTCACAAACTTCCAGGCTTCGCCATCTGCCAAGATGAAGTTGCTGACTCACAACATGCTCTCTTCTCGCTTCCTGAAGGGCGTCACTGTCGGCTATCCGCTCGGCCTTCACGTCGAGAGCACTAAGGTACAATCCTGGTTTCTGTCTTCTTTTTTTTTATATTTATAGCTCGTTGACTAGTTTCTTAACATTACTGCAAATTAAATTGTGCTTATAATCAGTTTGATCAGCTATAGTTTGGGAGTCCATTTTCTGGATTTTGATATGCGTAAACTAGTGAATGGGCTTGTAATATTGTGGTTTTTTTATATCTTTTTTTTTCAATTTCAACTTACTTCGTGTCCTATATTTGAATGACTGCCTTCTTGTCTTAATTCCTATTATAATTGTACTTTAGGCCGTCGAGTCCGAGCTGAACGAGGAGTTCCTGCGGAACATGCTGCCCAAGCTGGACTACGACGCATTGAAGGTGGCCGCCACCTCGCTCGACATGTCTTCCGGCCTCCCTGCGTCCATCGAGGACTTTGACCGCTTGTCCCCTGCAGAGAAAGAGGCGGTACGCTTGAGAAACGTTTTTTTTCTTTTTTTTCTTCTTTTCCTATTGATTTTATATTCTAGCATTCTTTAATAAAGAGCATTCAGTTTTTAACAAGAAAAAATGTACTCAAATTGCTACTAAAATGTTTAACGTTTCTTGCCCCGCATGTCATGCATTTTTAGCTTCACCAGTTATTGTAAACGAACACAGAAGAACTTGAAAGAACTTGAACATTTGATTCGAAGGCAAATGTTTTTTATGCTCATTCCTTTGCTCCTTCTTCAATTCACTTTACCTTATCGTTAGCCTTTCGGTTTTTGGATTTTATAATGAATGTTATTTTTTAGTGAACATTTCTCAGCATCAGTCTTAAATTATTCTGATTTTTAGGAGCCTTCCTGATCGTGAGTACTTTTTGGTGTTGTTAATGTCGTTGACATCAAACATTTGTGATTAGTTGGGCTTTCCCTGCCACCTAGTGTTAATCTCTTGAAATTATTTCAAGTGATTGGGCATTTAAATTCTGAGATGTACCATTATTCTTACTAACATTATTGCACTTATTGTACTCGTACTTCTATTTCTATGATTACACGAACATTAATTCGTGTGATCTTTCGTTTAATCTTTATAGCGTAACTCGTAGATGTTGATTATTGTATTAATTAAGGTTTATTCGTTTTATTAAGTAAGTAAATATGTTTAATTAACTTATGAACGAATATGTTGCTATTTTGATGAGGTATTTTCTGTTTATTCTAGCTCTGGAAGCTTCTGATGTGCGTCGAAGTCCTGGAAGGTCATCTGAAATGCCCGGAGAGTGGCCGAGAGTTCCCGATCAAGGACGGCATTCCCAATATGCTCGCTAGTGAAGAGGACTGCGAGTAATCAAGAGAGATAACGAAGGCTAGCCCCCTCCCTCCTCGAATGGTTACGGTAAAATAGTCATGATACCGTAGTCAAGACTTGTGTTTTTTTCCTTTTCCATTGTTACAGTTTAACTGTCACATAATCTTACATTATTTCATTAGTCTTCTCTATAGGTCATTCTTTAGTACTCACAAAGACAAGTAGTTAAAATGTGACAATATGTGCCCTTGTGACTTTTTTTTTCCATTTCAAGCTGTTGATTTCTTATTCTGAACAGTTTTTCTTCCGTTGACGAATATACGCTGCAGACATGTTGTTATTTCTTTAGCCGATCTCAAAAGTCTGCCCTTTGTTGTTTAACGCATTCCTTCTTTGTCTGAAGACGCTTTTGTTTCTTTGTTGCTGGAAAGGTGTAGATAAACATGTGATTCTATGAAACAGATCTGAACAGAGTGTTAGAGTCCCCCCCCTATGAATATAGGTAATTTTATCAGGAAGACAGGTATAATATCAGTTTTTAGACACATTTTTTAAATGAAAAATAGTGAGCATGCGTGGGAAAGTTTATATTCCCACAACAATTGTGCGGAAATTAATCATATACAAATTTGATAGCTGACCTGAGTGGATAAGCTGTTTATTCTTTTCAAAAGAAGGGATTATTGAATTCCTCTTATTTCTAGAGGCCAAGAAAATTAGGCATTGCGTTGAATTAGTTGCGTCGTTTCAAAATCGTATTCTTGAGTATGACATTTATGTCTTTAAAAATGTTTTTTTAATGGAGCTTTTTCTTATTAGTATATGCATTTGCAGCTTAGATAGGGAGCTGAATTTGCAATCTTTATTACATTTGTAAACCAATGAACAAATAATGCGAGAGAGTCTGATTGTAAAACGAACTTTTATGTCATACTACTGTACATCCGCAAATAGTGCAGAAAATGTCATATCTCTTAAACATACACTCAAAATGCGCCTGGTATATCATATTATGGCTAGGATACGGTTCAGCAAGGTATACGTTGTTAGTTGTCGTTGGTTATGGAGAGAAAAAATGATTGCATAGTGAATTACACGGAGAGAAATGATTAAGTGGGCAACCTAGAACGGGAAAAAAAACTGATTTCAAGGAGTGCGTCAGTTATTCACTTGATATGCTTTCAATTTCAGCAGGATACAAAAGAAACCCAGATGGCTAGCAAAATAGTGACATCATGAAAAGTGCATGCAATAGGTGGAGAGCGCGAGAGACAGAAAGAGAAAGAGACTAAGTTGTACCATACTTTAGTAAAGTTTCGACAAAATGTCAGCTTATCCGGGACAAAGAAATTACGTTATTATTTTTTTTAAATACCGCTACGCCAACTCATTGCGTCTTGTTTATTTTTTTTATGCTAGAAATATTCGAGAGAGATTTTCAGGGTGTTATTATAGTCATTTATTGTGCATGTATGAGTTATTACCGTATTAGTCGAGTGAAGAGACCCTGACTGAGGGTATTGGAAGGAGAAGGGGAAGTGGTGATTAGAGAGAGAGAGAGAGAGAGAGAGAGAGAGAGAGAGGCAGAGAGGCTAGCATGAATATAGATATCGATGTTTAGCAATAAAGAAAGTAAAAAGAAACGAACAAAAGAAAATAAGAGGATACACGTTTCAGGCTGATAGTGTTGTTAGTTATCAAGTCACACGATGCAAGAACTGCAGTGTTTCGGAGGCTTTTTTTCTCTCTACATTTTTTGCGCCATCTAAATCGGAAAACCATGTAAAAGATGACTTCGAACCATCTAGTTTGTCACGAACAACGTCAAAGATGGACAGTGGATAGTGGATAGGTGAGAGAGTGTGAGAGAGAGAAGGATAGAAGGAGGCAGAGAGAGAGAGAGAGAGAGAGAGAGAGAGAGAAATAAACCGGTGTTTATTAGAAAACAATGATGTATATTACGCTATTCAAGGTAATGTTATGCATTAAAAACACACACAAAAGAAGACATAGAATTCTATGCAGATCACGGTAATCTTCGAGAAGCTTCTACTATTCCTACAGTATCCTAGCACTTTTTTAGGCGAGGCGCGCTCTTAAAAAAGAATAACGTGGAGTATGGGTAAGACCTTGACGATATTTAGACTTGGACATATCCAGGCTAGGCATGCCAAGGGTCTTAAGAGAGCCTAAGCCCTAAGAGAGCCTTAAGCCCTAGTGAGCATGGGTTGGGTTGGTGTAGGAGAAGTTGAGGAATGCCTCCGGGTCGATGGAGGCGAGTAGGTTCTTGTCGTGAATCGGCGTCAGTGCAGGCTTCTCCGAAGTGAAGTCGTCGTCAAAGTTGGAGCAATCCGAAGCGCCCTTCTGGAAATCCAGTCATTGAAATCTCTAACTCTCTCACCCTCTCTCACCCTCTCTTTCACTCTCTAACTCTCTCTCTCTCTCTCCTTCTGTCTCTCTGTCTCTCTCTCTGTATCTCTCTCTCTCTCTGTCTGTCTTTCTCAACTCTCTCTCTCTTTCGATCTCTCCCTCTCCTCTCTCTCCTCTCTCTCTCTCTCTCTCTCTCTCTCTCTGCTGACAATGTTCGGCTTGAATGGCGGCGTCATCTGCTTGGCCTCGAACTTCTTCCAGTCGACTCCCCTGAAGAAGCAGTGCTGCCTGATCGGCCCGTCCGGACACTCGGGCATCCCGAGACGCGTGTTCGGGTTACGGTCGAACAGCTGATTCAGGAGAGATATCGATCATCAAGTCGTGTGTCGATTCGTTTTGCACAGAAATTTATGTGTTTTTTTTTGGCAAAAAAATAAATCTTCATTTAAGAAAACCCCTCTTCCCATATCTCTCACAATCAGGAATGTGTAAATTTTCAATATTATTCAAATAAATAAGATTATTAAATAAATGAATAAATAAATAATAAGTATATAGCTTTCCGAACCGCGCTGAGACACTTGGCCGCCTCCTTCGAAATGCTCTTCGGGAAGTAGGGACGCTCGTTGAGGATAGAGTCGAAGAGCTCGTCCTCGCCCTCGCCGTGGAAGGGCGACTGCCCCACCAGCATCTCGTACATCTGGAGTACAGAGAAAGAGGGAGATAGAGAGAGAGAGAGAGAGAGAGTGAGAGAGAGAAGAGAGAGAGAGAGAGAGAGAGAGAGAGAGAGAGAGAAAGAGAGAAAGTGAAAGAGAGAGAAGAAAGAAACAGAGAGAAGAGGGGAGAGGCACCAACGGAACAGAAATATGTACAGCGAAAGATAGAGAGAGAGAGAGGGAGTAAAGAGTATAGAGACTATGAAGAAGGAGAGCGAAAATGACTGGAAACTGACTAGGACACCAAAGGACCAGAAGTCGACGGCTTCGTTGTACAGTTGGCCTTTGATGATCTGAATTCAACAAATAATTTGATTTTATTTCTCCCTCTCTCTTCCTCTTTCACTCTATTTCTCTCTCGCTCTGCCTCTTCTCTCTTTACTCTTCAGTTCCTACGTTTCTCTCTCTGTCTATTCCTGTCTCTCTCTCCCTCTCTCACTCTCACGGCTCTCATCCCGCTCTCTTCTCTCTCCCACTCTCTCCCACTCTCTCTCTCTCCCACTCTCTCGTTCTCTCTCCTCTCTATCTCTACTTTCTCTCTCTCTCCTCTCTCACTCCTTTCTCTCTCTCTCTCTCCTCTCCCTATCACAATCTCACCTCTGGACTAATATAGTCAGGAGTGCCGCAGAAGGTGGAGGCCATGCCGTTCTCTCTGTTCATCTCCGTCTTCGCCATGCCAAAGTCGGCTAGCTTGACGTGCCCGTCCGAATCCAACAAGATGTTGTCGAGCTTCAGATCACTGAAGACAGAGAGAGAGAGAGTAAGAGAGAGAGAGAGAGGAAGAGAGAGAGGAAGAGAGAGAGAGAGAGAGACAGACAGAGAGAAAGAGAGAGAGAGGGAAAGAGAGAGAGAGAGAGAGAGAGAGATAGGAAGAGAGAGAAAGAGAAAAAGTGAGAGAGAGAGAGAAAGATGGGAAGAGAGAGAAAGATGGGAAGAGAGAGAAAGAGAATTGAAAGAAAGAAGGAGAGAGAAGTAGAGAAGTAGAGAAGCTAACCGGTAGATGATATGGTTGGAGTGCAGGAACTGCAGGGCGACAATGATCTCGCAAGCGTAGAATCGCGTGCGGACTTCGTCAAACTTCTTGACGGCCTGAAGTTAGCTCTTGTTTAATATAATAAAACGACATAACCTACTTATTTGTATAAACATATTAATCTTGAATGTCTCTAATAAAAGTTTAAAGTACATTAAAAAAAAAATTCCTGAAAACGCTTTTTAAAAAAAGTCACTGTTTTTCATCGAATTATAATTTGTATACATAATATGAAGAAAAAAATTAGACGCCCACCTGTATGTGATGCATCAAATCTCCGCCGTTGAGGTATTCCATGACAAAGAAGAGATATTCCTGAAGAGATAAGGATTAGGAGCGAGATGAGATTTATACAGATATATATATATATATATATATATATATATATATATGATTTTGAGAGAATAAACAAAGATGACACATTCATAATTCAAGATAATAAGACCGCGGTGGTCAGAAGTATGTAGACTTGAAAGAATATTACTATGAAGGATTAATGTTTATTGCTAAATATTTTGCTGAAATTTATCAGGATTTATTTTTAATACGTGATTTTTTTGTGCTTAATTGTCTCACAATTTCTAGTAAGGAGTAATATATCTTTTTTTCTCTCATCTGACATTTGTCTGGATGGCGAAAGGGTATTACTTTGAACGATTTGTTCTTTTAATAACTAATATTTTTTTGCTGAACTGTCTCACAATCACACTTCCTGAGGGTTAATACCATGGTTATTCTCCCACTAATTTCTCTCACTCTCTGACATTTGTCTGGAAGGAGCAGAAGAGATTGCAGAGGAAGGGGCAGTTGGCGGCCAGGATGAGCACTCGCCGCTCGATGAACGTGCACTCGGTGTCGTCGTCTTCGAGGATGACGTCCTGCAGGGAAAAGGGGCGGATACGGTAGATGACGTTTGGTCCAGACAATTTTGGTCAAGTTCATTACGGTAGAAATTAGCAAGATCGCAAATAAGGCTAATTACACAAGAAATAATAGTCTGCTTACTACATATGCAGACTCCCTATTAAAATTGTATTCATTTGTAATTACCCCATCAATCTCACGAATTAGATAGTAAATGTATGTATTCATAATGCATATTCGTCGAATCGCTCACCTTTTTCAGACACTTCATGGCGTAGAATTCATTCTTCCCCTTGAGCTCGACCAGCATAACCTGAGGGCAGAGAATATCACATCACTATTAGGCATCGTTCTATTGGCTTTAATATCTTTAATATATATATATATATATATATATATATATATATATATATATATATTACATAAAAAATTTCTGATAAAAATTTATATTTTACGCTTTTAGCTTTTCTATTCTCTTGCATATTCCAACCCGATCCCTTCAAAGATTTGCTGCCACATAAGTCTTCCCCGTTTGTTTATCGCCTCTCGGTTTCAGCAAAACTTTCAACCATCCACTTCCACTCTATCCAAAAAGGGTCCGTCAAAAGTATACTTATCAGCGGGTACAATCTAGCGAAGCCATGAGAAAGAGAGAAAAAATTAAGGCGAGAGAAAGACGAAAATAACGTGAGCAGAAAGAGAACGTTACGGAGACAGAGAGAGAGAGAGAGAGAGAGAGAGAGAGAGAGCGAAAGAGAGAGAGAAAGAAAGCGAGAGAGAGAGAGCACGATGGAAAGAGCGAAAGAAAATAAAACAGAGAAACAAAGTAGTACATCTAGTGGTGAGTGATCAGAGGACCAGTGAAACTTTTTTCAGGGAGAGACCTTGAATATCATGCGCATTCCAGTTCCCATTTTCTATTCATTGTCTATGACTCTCTCTCTTTCTCTCTATCTCTTTCGCTCTCTCGCTTTCTCTTTCTCTCTATCTCTCTCTCGCTTTCTCGCTCTCTCTTTCTCTCTTTCTCTTTCTCGCTCTCTCTCTGTAGCTCTCACACTCTCTCTCTTTCTCTCTCTCTCACTTTCTCTCTCTTCCTCTCCATCTTTCATCCTCACTTAATTATCTATACCACCACGCGTTCGATGTTCTCAAGTAGCCGACTCCTTGTCAACTCAACCTGCGCTCATCTCCTAAAGTCTTGTTGGAAAAAATATCCGTTCCTGCCATATCAATTCCTTCGGTCGCCTTCAACTCCTCTTTCTGTTCTTGTCCCGCCTGTTTCAGTTTCATTTTCAGTTTCAGTTGCAGTCAGACCCCAAACCCACGCCCTCCCCATCCACCCGACATTTCCACCCGGTGCAAAAGACTGGTGACGGTGGCTGACCTTCCCGAAACTGCCCTTGCCGAGCACCTTCTGCAGCGTAAAGTTGTTGAGGCCAAACTTCTTGACGTCGCTTCCCTGAGTGCCTCTGCAGAAAAAGAAGAAGAAATAAAGTAATAAATACATATCAAAGTAGTACAGTTATGAGAAACGTTGCTCAGTACAATTAAAGTGCTACTGAATGTACTATGAAAGTACTATGAAAGTATACAACTTCGCAAGTTTATTCCACAATAAGGGACTGGGCCCGGTGGGTGAAGGCAAGATACTATGAAAGTACTATGAAAACACACTATGAAAGTGCAATGAAAGTGCAACTGAAAGTGCAATAAAAGAACAATCAAAGTACAACTTACTCTTCCTTGTCGTCGTGGTTCTCGACCGAGTACTGGTTCGATTTGAAGATGGCCTTGACCAGCCGATTCTGCAGCGTGTTGTTGCCGTTCGAAGCGGGGCCATTCGAGCCGATGTTCAGGCCGCCGATGTGCGGCGTGCCGGGACTATAGGAGAAGCGTACATCTTTTTTTCTTATCTACTTTCTTTTTTCTTCTTTGAAATATGCTTAAATATTCTATACGAAAATATAAAAAAAGACAACAACATTGTTCATTCTTTGTTGAAGACAATTAAAGTAGATGAATAAACAATTTAAAAATGAATATAAAAAAATTGGGCTTTTGATTCATTGGACACGTTCGATTTTTCGTTTAGAAATTAAATAAGAATAAAATGAATAAAATTGAGAGACGTGTCTAACTCGCTCTTGTTGCTCGCGTGCTGGCTGCCTCGCTTGATCTCGTAGAGTGCCTCCGAGAGCTGCTTCTGGTTCACGCCGCACAGATTCGGCAGCAGCTTCTGGCACTTGTGATGAGAGGCAACGCCGCACGCCTCGCACTTGACGCCCTGTATGCGAATTGGAGGAGTCGGAGTCGATTTCGACTCCGCTTTCGGAGTCAGCATGCCACTCCACAATTTCCAATCCGCTTTCAATCTCCACTTCTTGACCAGAGGGAGAGAGAGAGAGACAGAGACAGAGAGAGAGAGAAATATAAACGTGATTAGCCCGACCTGCTTGATGAGACCATACAGCATTGAGCCGCAGTGGTCGCAGAAGGTTGGCGACTTGAAGGTGTACTGGCGGAAGCGGTGGGGGATGTCCACTTTGAAGCGCTCTTTCAGCATCTAGAGATAGAGAGTGAGAGATAGCGAGAAGATAGACGACTGATTGTGAGAGAGAACAAGAGAAGAGAGTAGAGAGAGGGAGTGAAGGAGATGTTAGAGAAATAGACAGCAAGAGACGGTGAGAGAGAAGCAATAGTAGAGAGAGAATGAGAGAAAGAAAGAGAGAGAGGGAGAGAGAGAGAGAGAGACAGACAGACACTGACAATTGTCTCCTTGGTGTTCTTGGCCGAGCCCGGACATTGCGTGAGCACCTTCTCGTGACACTTCTTGTGCACGGCTGCCGAGCACAGCTGGCACTGGTAGCCTTGCTTGTTGAGGCCCCTGTCAATATGAGAATTTCAAAGTTATTTATTTACTTTACTTTAAATCAGTAAAAAATATGTAAATTTGTTTATTTATTAATTTTAATCCTTGTTGATAGCAGTGATATGTGAAAAAAGAGGCTCAAAGGAAGATAATTTTTTAACATTAAAAAATCTATATTAAAACAAATTTCTGAAATGATGCTCTGACCACAT
Source organism: Allodiplogaster sudhausi (assembly GCA_945643635.1). Taxonomy (NCBI): domain Eukaryota; kingdom Metazoa; phylum Nematoda; class Chromadorea; order Rhabditida; family Diplogasteridae; genus Allodiplogaster; species Allodiplogaster sudhausi. The sequence goes on from CALZFC010000356.1 coordinate 2,575,975, forward strand.
AAAATCGGAGCACAACGTGCAGAAGGTGAATTGGCGGAAGAAGGTCGCGACAAAGTGATGGCCCTTAACATGGTGGGTTTTCTTTTCTCTTGCTGTTTTCATTAGTTTCTTTTTGTCTTTGGAATCGATGAGAAATTTTTCTTCACAATATAGTAACATGCACAACCAAGTGTATTAGAAATGGAGTTGGGGCGAACGGGACAGTTTTCAAGATATTCAGGAGAAACAGCGAGATAGTGAGGAAGAGAGAGAGAGAGAAACAGAAAGAGCATGTAGGATACCTATGTACATGTATGTATATATTTTGAGAGAGAGGCAAAGAGTGAGAGAGAGAAAGAAAAAATAGAGAGAGAAAGAAAGAAACAAGTAAGAGAGAAAGAAGAAAGAGAGAGAGAGAGAGAGAGAGAAAGAGAGCAGCCAACCTTAATCTCATGGACCCTGGCATGCTTGATGGCTCCTCTTCTCCTCTGGATGCCCGGCCCGCTGCCCGAGCCGGAGCCGGCGCCCGTTCGCCCGCCGACATTCATGCTGCCGTCGTCGTTTGGGTCGTCGTCATCTGGGGAAATAATTAATTAACCTAATTAGGTAATTAATTAATTATTTTTTTTACAATCTTATATTTGTTTTCTATTTACTTATGAATTATTCTTTTTTTTACTCAATTATTTATTATCTATATAATTATTAATAACTTATTTAATGATTATTTAATGACTTTTTATTCACTTTTCTTTTGGAACAGAGGATTGCACTCTCAAGAACGTTCACTTCTTTCGTTCCGCGCGTTCCGCATCCTCTGAGGGTGGGAGGGAACTTTCTTGCTTTTCTTTTACTCTCTCATTCCTTCCTGTGCACTACAACGACCGTTGTGCGTCTATCAGCCCCGTTCTGACTCCCCCGCACTTACAGAGAATTCTTTATTGTGTCTCTCTCTCTCTCTCTCTCTCTCTTTAATATCTTTCTCTTTCTTACCCTCTTCTCTCTCTCTCTCTCGGCTTCTCTCTCTTTCACTCTCTTTTTCACACTCTTTCTCTCTCGTGTTCTTTCTCTTTCTCTGACTCTCTCTCTCTCTATTCTCTCTCTCTCTCGTTCCTCTCCAAAACGCCATCAGAAGCCCTAATGGCCGTACGTCGTGTAGGCGTCTCTCTCTCCCCTTCTATCGACGGTGACAGGGAGGAGACATTCATTTGAACGGACACATTCAGTGCACTGACGCGAGAATTCATAGAGAGAGAGAGAGAGAGTGAGAGTGAGTGGAGAAAGAGAGAGGGAGAGAGAGGGCGAGAGAGGGGGAGGGAGAGAAGGAGGGAGAGAGAGGGAGAGAGAGAGGAGGAGAGAGGGAGAGACAGCGAGGGAGAGAAAGAGATAGAGAAGATATCGTAGAGAGATGCAGACGGCAATGTATGTATATATATAACAATGCACAACAGGCAGTGAAGAACAAAAATGGGTTAAACGATAGATGAATCAAGGAGTATAGATGGAGAGGAAGAAACAGAAAAAAAGGAGATATCGGCAGATGAGGGCCAGAGAAAGACAGTTTAGGAGAAAGAGACAGAGAGTGAAAGTGAGAGAGAGAGAGAGAGAGACGGAAAGAGAAACGAAAATTAATGGAAACACCCGGTAATGAGGGAGGACAAGACGAAAACGACAAGTGAAGGGTGGCAACAATGTTTGCTTTTTGTTCCTTCTTTCCTTTTACTGACGTGTTTGTGTTGGTTGTTTCGGGGGTTCTGCCTACGATAACTCTATAAATAAAAGCCGAAAATGGCGACGACTCAAATGTGTATTGGGGAAAGAAATGAACAAACTTTGCCAGGGGCATCATGTTGCTTGAGGCAGAGCAGAGAAGAACAGCAATGCCAATGATTGCTGGCAATCAGTCGTGAAGGAGAGAACGAGGGAGGTGGAGAGAACAGAAGAGAGGAAAAGAAAGAGAGACAGAGAGAGAGAGAGAAGAGCGAGGGAGGAGAGAGAGAAGAGAGAGAAGAGAGAGATTTATATGAGAGAAAAGAGTGATACAGGTACAAAAATATATACTAAAATTTAAAGATCTTAACGAGATACCGAGGCAGTGAAACATAAAATGAGTGCTAGAGAGGGAGTGACAGAAAGAGAGAGAGAGAAAGAGAGATAGTCAGAGAGAGAGAGAGAAAGAGAGAGAGAGAGAGCGAGAGAGAGAGATAGAGAGAGAGTGAACCGACCCGAGTGCTTGATGTGTCTTGTCTGCGCGAGAATCCGCCCAAATGGCTTGGTGTTGATCCAGATATGCGAGACGGCGTCCGGCTTACACTTTGAGACAATGTCCTGGAAAATTAGGAATTTAAAAATTTAATAACTAAAAATACAAAATTTACGAACTTAGCTTAATAGTATAGAATATATATATGTAATTTCAAAATTCTAAGAAAACTACTAGACAAGCAACTCGAAATATGTATATATGACGGGAATTGAATGATGACTGTGTAAAAAAGATTATGTCATTATTCTGTAGACTAATCGAAAGATCAAAATAGCTTGAAAATCGCCGGAAGAAAACCAATTGGCCGCTCTGATAAGAATCTACCCCGATGACAGAATATGGTACCGGATGAGAACCGGGTGGGGAAGTCCTTGTTTAGGTCTAGCCCAATGAGAATCTGGGTTATCTCTCTCTCTCTCTCTCTCTCTCTCGCTTTCTTTCTCACTCTCTCTCTCTCTCACCCTCATTCTTTTTACCTTCTGCGTTTCCCTTCTCCCTCCGCCGTCTACTCTCACAATCAGCTACATACCTCAACTAAGATTTCCTTCGTTTTCATTATCATCAGCGATAATAAGCATTCTTACTATTTAAGACAAAAAGTGCTAAAATATCTCTAATGCCGCAGCTTTATTCCTTTTATCTAAAGAATTTTCATTTTATTTTAAATTTTTATTTTCAAACTATGAGCACCCGTGGTTTTCACGGCGGAAACGCCTATATAATAGTGTCGCTCGGGGTCAGAAATGATCCATTTCTCCCAAACAAGTCAAAGAAATAAAAAAACGGTTAAAACAAAAAGAATAAAGCTTTGGTGGGCGCTACTTTTGAACACTGCGACGGCAGAGGACGGAGGGAGACGCAGAAGGTGATGGAATGAGAGAAAAAGAGAGCGCGCGAGACAGCGAGAGAAAGAGAGAGAGAGCGAGAGAAAGGGATAGAGCGAAGGAAAGAGAGAGAGGCGAGTGAAAGAGAGAGAGCAGAGGAAGAGAGAGCGAGAGAAAGAGAGAGAGAGAGAGAGAGAGAGCAGAGAAAGAGCGAGAGGAAGAGAGAGCGAGAGAAAGAGAGATAGAAAGAAACAAGGACTTTTAAGCCCGTTTTTCTTCCGGAACATATCCTGTCTTGGGGGGGGGGGTGATTCTTATCATGGTCGGTTCTCCAACCATCGACCACTTACAAAATCGAATGATTAAAATCGATGGTGTACAAATGAGCAAAACATTCAAATATCATCTGGAAATCATGGAGCTGCTGCATATGGAGAGGAGTCTCGTTTTCGCTCAAGCTAAATGTTTTGAAAAATAAAAATACAACGTTGAAATAGCTGAGCTGCTTGAATTTTGTATGACGTGACGTGAACACATTTAGAGCAAAGATTATATACGAACAAGTAAAAAAAGGAAATTTTTGAGAAATAAATCTGATGGTGAGGGGAAAAAAGAGACGTTGACGCGAGAGCATTCCTTGCATCATCGACTCTGTGATGATAGTTGTCAGGCAAGTGGAGGGGGATTAGGGCGGAGACGGGGATTCATCTTACATTATATAGAATTAGGTGAATTATGGAAGGTTCTTGGGGGAGAGAGCGAGAGAGAGAGAGAGAGAGAGAGAAGGAGAGAGAGAGCGGGAGAGAGGGAGAGAGATAGCGAGAGAGAGAGAGAGAGAGGGAGAGAGAGAGAGCGAGAGAGAGAGAGAAGTCGGCGGATGAAACAAGGTGGAGAGAGGAGGTAAATGAAATGAATAAACATACATACCTAGTCAAGGCAGACATATTGAAGGAAAAGCGGAAAAGCTGCGACAGAAAAGTTAGCAACGAGAGGAATTTAAGAAGAGAGAGAGAGAGTGAGAGAGAGAGAGAGAGAAAGAGAGATAAAAAAAAGGAGAGGAAGAAAGAAGAGAGAGAGAGAGAGAGAGAGAGAGAGAGAGAGAGAAAGAGAGAGCGAAAGAAAGAGAGAGACCGATGAAAAAGTGGAGAGGAAAGAGGAGACAAAGTGAGAAACATTCAGTATGCCATTCCGATTAACAAAATTTCCAATGAATTGCACAATCAAAAGAGAGACCACCAGCTCCCCCGCAACTTTTCCTTATCTTTCTTTCTCGCAACACTCTCACCTGTCCTTGTTCTCTTCTTCATTCGCCCTCTCTCACTTTTCCATCGTCTTTCTCACCCGCATTCCTCCTTTCTCTCTCTCTCCCCATAATAAACAGCCCTTATCATACCTACAGCTGAGCTATTCCTTTAACACTTACTCATCACTGATTACGGACGAAAGCGTCACCTTGTCTTCGTCTCCTTCTTTCTCTCTCTCTATCTCTTTGACTATCTTCTCTCTCTTTCTCTCGCTCTCTCTCTCTTCCCCGATTTCCTGCTTTCTCTCTACACCTATGCGTCTGAGCAGCGTGCTCGTAATGACCCTCCGGGTGCATGATTAGTAGCAGCTTTTGGCGGTAAAGCAATTCCCTTTCCCTACATCCTCCAACTGTTCTCTCTTTGTCTATCTATCTCTCTCTCTCTCGCTCTATTTCCCTCTCTCTCTCTCTCTGTCTCATTCTCTCTTCTCCCCTCATCCAGACGCGGCTTGAACCGGCCAGAACAAAAAGAAGAGTAACAGAGGGAGAGAGAGAGAGAGAGAGCGCGAGCAAAAAAATCTTCCTTCAACTCTTCTGCTTAACCCCTGCCACCCTTTCGATCGAAATCATGCCGTCCTGAGAAAGAGCAATAGGTTTCCCTACTTTTCAGTCTATTTTTCTCAGCTCCGACCTCTCTCTCTCTCTCTCACTCTCTCTCTCTCTCTTTCTCTCTCTCCCTTTCTCACTCTCTCTCTCTCTCGCTCTCTCTTTCTCTCTCTCTCGCTCTCTCTCTCTTTCTCTCTCTGTTTTATTCACTCTTTCCTTGTACATGCAGACAACTATGTCGCCACTCACACACTTAGCGTAACGCCGGGGAAAAAAGGAGCACCCAGCCAAGGACAAAGGGATAACGGTAGATGAAGATTGAGATGGCAGAGGGAGAGAGAAGAGAAATAGAGAGAGATAGAGAGTGACAGAGAAGAGAGAGAGAGAGGGAGAGGTCGGGAAGAAACTGTGAAATCAGAGAAAGGGAGAGAAGAGAGACGAAAAGAAGCAGAGAAAAGAATGCAGGCGTTGTCTGTTCAGGGGAAGTCGCTTGAAGAAGGCTGAGGAGCAAGAAGAAGAGGCTCCGGAACGAGAAGGCAAGGAAGGCCGCCCCACTCCACAACTCGATTACCGCATTCGGTTCAGGGCAGAGAGAGAGAGAGAGAGGGAGAGTGGAGAAAGAGAGAGAGAGAGAGGGAGAGAGAGAGAGACAGAGAGAGAGAGACAGACAGACAGACAGAAGACAGAGAGACAGTGGACAGAGTGAGGAGAGAGAGAGGTAAAGATTAGAGAAAAAGCAAGAGAAAACTCGCATTTTGACATATGCGGGATGTGCGATAGCAAGAAAGGAAAAGAGGAAGAAATAGAAATTGTCGAAGTTCATATTTCTCTCTTGGCACGGACGGACTTCTAGAAGTGGTTGCAGAGCTCTCCCTCACACTCTCCTTCCCTATCTCCCATTCTCGTCTCTCTCTCACTCTCTTCTCTCCTCTCTCTCACCTCTCTCACTCTCTCTCTCCCTCTCTCCCTCTCTCTCACCACTCTCACTCTCCCTCTCTCCATGTTCACGGGCCAAGACCTCCGAATTCATTGCATTTGTTCCGTTTTGGACTCAAGCGCAAAGTCAAGGAAAGGTTTTTTGGGTTTTTGAACGCGGAAAAGCAGAAAAAAATTGTCATTTCCATGATCCTTGGACAAATCGCATACTTTTTATTAATAAAAATTGATCAGTTAATAAATAAATAAATAAATCAGTATGCCTGAAAAAAGATTTAAATTAAAAATCTATTTGTTATGGCAGGAATGACACAAACGCCTGAAAAGTGAAAAACAGCTGCCTGAGGAAAACCCACTATATTTACAATTACATGAGGGACAGAAAGAGAGAGAGAACTAGAGTAAGAGAGAGTGACAGAGAGTAAGTGAGAGAGAGAGTAAGAGAGAATAAGAAAGAGAGAGAGGTAGAGTGAGTTGCAGTTCTTGGACGAGGAACGAGAGAAACGGCACATTTCAGGGGGACATGAAGGCGGGAGCCTCTTTCAACGAAACGACCGTCAAGTTGAACAGAGAGAGATGGAGAGAGAGAGAGAGGGGGAGAGAAATAAAGAGAGAGGGAGAGAGTGAGAGAGAGATGGAAGGAGAGAGAGGGAGGTAGATGAAGGGAAGGCAAGAATGGGTGGTAGTGAGCAGGTGAAAAAGAGCGCAACAAGTACAGCCTCTGTCTCTGAATACAAGAGAGAGACTGAGAGAGAGACACACATAGGGAGAGAGAGAGGGAGAGAGGGAGAGAGAGAGATAGTATCTTTCAAAGTTCTCAAACTAAAATGTATATCAGAGGCAAGAGACGGGAAGTGAAGAGTGAGAAAGGGAGACGGAGAGATTGTATTAGCGTAAGAAAGAACGAGAGCGGAAGAGAGAAAAATGATTTCGGGGGCGTATCTCTGGGATGGAGTGGGGGAGAGGACATCTGAAGGCAGATTGGCTGTATCAGGTGGGTGGAGAGAGAGAGAGAAAGAAAGAGAGAGCGAGAGAGAGCGAGAGAGAAAAGGAGAGAGAAAGAGAGAGCGAGAGAGAAAGAGAGAGAGATAGAGAGAGAGAGAGAGAGTGGGGGAGAAAATTGGAGGGAAGGGGATCATATTGGGGGTGGCAGAGCTGCACTCCTTCAAGTAGCTGCAATTCGCTTCCTCACAACGGAGAGGGGCTGGTGTCGAGGAAGAGAATCGGGAGGTGCAGCAGCGGCCGCCAGTCGAAATTGACATCGAATCGCTCATGGTTCTCTCTTTTCTTTGTCAGCCTCTCTCTCTCTCTCTCGTCCTATTCTTCTCTCTCTCACTCTTTCTCTCTCTTCCTATTCTTCTCGCTCTCTCTTTCTCTCTCTCTTCCTATTCTTCTCTCTCTCACTCTCTCTCTCTAACTCTCTCTCGTCCTTTTCTTTTCTCTCGCTCTCTCTCTCTCCTTCTCTCTTCCTATTCTTCTCTCTAACTCTCTCTCTCGTCCTTTTCTTCTCTCTCTCTCTCTCTCTCTCTCTCTCTCGCTCTCTCTCTCTCTCTCTTCCTATTCTTCTCTATCCCTCTCTCATGTCAGGAATCTCTTACCAGTGTATTCCCGTAGGGTGTCAGGCCAACTAGCGGCAGCGGAAGTAACAAAAGCCGACCATGTTTTGTGTTGTTTAGAAATTCGCTAGTCCCCGGCCGCAGAAAACGCACTTTTACGCGGTAAACATTCTACAATCAAGACTCTCTCTCTCTCTCTCTCTCTCGCCCTCTCCATTCACTCTCTCTATCTCTCTCTCTCGCCCTCTCCATTCACTCTCTCTATCTCTCTCTCTATCTCTCTCTATCTCTCTCTCTCTCGCGTAGAACTGAGAAAGCGAAGAAGCTTCATCCCCCCGTCTCCAAACATGGCCAAAACGACAGGAAGAGAGCAAAATGAACGAAAAGGGAATTTGTTTCTTGAAAGCTTAAAATCGTTTTTCTTGAGCGTTCGAGCAATATTTTCGAATGCGTTATAAAAGAAGAATTATTCTTCAAGTATAGAAGTGGAGCGAGAATTATACAGATTATGATATACATTTGTACGTAGAGTTGGTTGAAGAGCAAAAGAGAGAAAAATGCAGACCGAATGTGGAGAGAGATAGAAAGAGAGAGAGAGAGCGCGAGTGAGAAAGAGAGAGGCAGAGCGAGAGCGAGAGAGAGAAAGAGAGACAGAGAGAGAGAGAGAAAGAGAGAGAGATAAACGCCTAACCTCCAGCCTCATGGTCGCCTCAATGACGACCGTGTTGTTGTAGGTGAGCAGCAGCTGAATGATCCTGCCCGGCACGACGGGCGTATCCCAGCACTTTTCCCACTCGGGATGCATCGTCTTCTTCTTCTGCACCAGACGACTCTCTCCTGTAGCAAGCAAACGGCTTTTATTCGACAGACAATGAGAGCAAAAAAAGAGAATAATTTGAAAAATAGGATTTAACTTTTTTTTATGTAAATAGATTAATTTATTCATTGATCAACATTAATTTGATTTATGCCTTACACTTGAGAATGCCTAAAAGTGCGAGGAAGTTTATGAGGCTTGGAGAATAAAAAAAAAAGTCCCTGAAGCTACAATCATTATGATGGATCATGATTAATTATAAGCAGAAACAAAAAAATAATAAAATAAAAATAAAAACCTAATTAATCAATCAATCAACGCTTTATTTCAACAGGTTAATGGATTCCGTGGAGCGGCATGAGTCTTCAAAAAAATAAAAATAAAAATAATTGTGCAAGTCAAAAATACTCTGCTGACCATTGACATCGATTCGCTCCTTGATGTTGACAGCGGGCGCGAGATCAGAGAGGGCGGCGCCAGCGGGCAGCTGCTCGGCCGTCAGGTCGGCACGGAGTAGCTTGAGACGGCATGCGGTCTCGACGCGAGACATGGCCGAGGGGGGCTCGCCGGAGGCGCCAGGGGTACCCGCTGCAGCCGCTGCAGCTGAACAGGACGCCGCGTCCTCGGGAGACGCAGAGACGACGCCGCCGCCAATGATGCTGCACCAATCCGCCGGCTGAAGTTGAATTTGATGGTAATTAATTTTATTATTAATTAATTAATTAATTAGAAAAAATATATTATCTTTATTTAGATATTTATATATATATATATAGATAGATATAATTTTAATAATTGTCTTCAATTTGTCTTCCAATAAAGTTCATTATGCTGTATCAGTCGGCCCAGGCTGAGTAATTTGGAATTGTGTACATAATTCTTGAATGAATGATTGATGCATATTTCTTATTTGACTACATACATAATACTGCTTTGAATTTTTCGTTAGACCATAAAACATGCACCAAAATCTTTTGAGCCCCGAGGTACCTGACAGGATAAGAGAAGTAGGATGAATACAATATTTCAGATCCTTCCTGCTCTGCCACCTTCACCGCCAGTCTTATTTTATTGGTTGCGGTGTCGGCGAAACAGATGCAAGGACAACTTTAACGGGTTTCGTGCGGCGGAAAAAGAGAGAAAGAGAGAGAGAGAGAAGAGAGAGAGAGAGAGGGAGAGAGAGGGAGAGAGAGGGAGAGAGAGAGAGGGAGAGAGGAAAAGAGAGTGAGAGAGAGGAGGAGGAGGAAGAGAGAATGAGAGAGAGAGAGTGAGGGCGAGAGAGATAAACAGAAGCGAAAAAAGAACCGAAGAAAGGGGAAGCTGCCGATAATTTTGATGGGATGTCTTTCGTCACGAGGTCTGGTCCTCTTGGCAAAGATCTTTTTCAATTTGAGAAAATAAATCAACGAACAAAGTTTGATCTTTGATTCTTTTAGTGTAGCCAAAGTTCCTCTTCGTTTTCATATGTACAGCAAGACTACTAGGAAGGCAGTGAGATTTGCGTTGTTAAAAACAAATTTAAATTCATATTTTTTCATAAAACTTTCTTACAATTTGCACAGAATCAAGACGTTCCAAAGTGTAGCTCTCAAAGTCGGAGTAAATTACTTCAAATTTCATGCTTATTGTGCTTGCGCGTACAAAGAAGAAGCCCCCCCCGCCCGGCTAGAAAAAAAATGGCTCTTCTTGCGAAGAAGAGTCCACAAGATCACACGAGGCCAAAAGTCGGGGCTAATCCTATTTTCCTTCTTTTTTTGCCCAAGTCGTCTCTAACAAAATCTCTCGCTTTTCTTGACAAATTCTTCGTAAAAATTTGTCGTCAAGATAAAAAAGGGCGGGAAAGGAAGGAGAAAAAAAGATTATGGAGAAAGATGACACTGACAGCGTTCGGCGGCAGATCCTCTGCTGGCCAGATGTCAAGGGGCTGCAAAAAGATTATTTTATTTGTAGTGCGTCCTGGATTTTTAGTGTGGTGAATAATAAAGAAACAGAAATATCTTGCAGCAGAGTTATTGATTAATTTATTTTTTTTGTTGAAAAATACAAAGGCAAACGAAGCGCGACTGTTCCCAACAAACAATTTTATTACTTTTTACATTAAATTTGTTTTCAATAATGTTTAAATTAAATTAGTAAATTGCCCAAAATTTAATTTTAAAATAAAATTTTATTTCCTATGGAGGAAAGCAATCTTGCCCGTAAATATGGAATGAGAATGAGAATGAGACGGATTCTGTGTATGACAGACACCGGGGGGCAAGATTCTCAAACTAATAAAAGTGGTGCTTCGCCTTCACAGCTTTCATTGTCTCATTAATCTCCAATTGATCTTGGCGGACAAATATGAGAGTTATGAAACATTGAAATCATTGTACAGAGTTATGGGGGCAGAAAATAAAATTGTAAATAATAATTTTTATCATGGACTAGGACGAAGACGTGGTCGAGTTGAAAATGAAAATTTGGAACAATAAAAAAAAATACAAAACATACTTGCATCCAACTTTAAACATAAATGACATAAGGATGGCAAGAAGGAAAGAAAACAGATGTAATGAAAGATAGGAGAGAGAGAGAGAGTGAGAGAGAGAGGGTGAAAGAGAGAGCGAGAGAGATAGGTGAAAGTACACAGAAGAGATCAAGGTTTGTCTAAAAGCAAGAACGGAAGCCATAGTTGAAGTCGCGATGCTTTAGTCTGGATTACGGGAAAAGGTATAGGATATATGCGGATTTATGCGTCCTCTTCTTTTCATTATTATAAAAAACAAATTACATATGTATATATTTATTATGTATGTGCATACATATATACATCAAATAAATATTCTTCAATCACGGCGCAGCGATCAAGAAGGCGATTTTTTTTTTCGGGTTTTGCATGCGATCGTTATCCCATGTGGACGATGGGGCTATTTTTGACAGGAGAAGGCGAAGGAACAATAAAGTGAGAAATAGAAAGGAGTGAGCGAGAGAGAGAGAGAGAGAGAATGAGACGCAGGGAGGAAAATTACGACATGAACAAACTATAAGGTAAAATATAAGCTAGGAACTAACAAAAAAATATATGAACTCAAAGCGACTACACGCATGTATAAACAAGATGGGAAAGGTTCAAGGAAAGAAAGAAGGAGAAAGGCGAGGAGAGATGGAACCAGAGATAAAGATAAGGAGCGAGTGGGATAGAGACAGAATGATAAAGTGAGAGAACGAGAGAGAACGAGAGAGAGAGAGAATGAGAGAGAGAAAGCGAGAGCGAGAGAATGAGAGCAGGGAGTGAAATCGCAAGAGGTTACGCCGCG
>CALZFC010000356.1:2592500-2607500 GCA_945643635.1 Allodiplogaster sudhausi
ATGCTCAAGTCATTTATAAGTGAAATAAATAAATCATGAAGCCTTAGAGCTCTGGAGAATAATAATCCTTTTTCGCGAGCTTCCGGCACCGCTAGTAAATGATCTTTCCAAGATACATAGCTTACCAGTACTTTTATGGACGGATGAAATTTTCTTTTCAAATAAAGAGACGAGAGAAGTTGTAACAGTAAATGTTAACAACACAAATTATATATATATATATATAAACATTGAATTTGGTGCAACGTTTTTCGAAATGACGTAGGAGCAAAATGAAGAAAAAAGGGGTTAAAAAAATAAATATGTATATATTAATAAATATTTTCTAGGAATATATTGAATTTACATCTTAGAGTAAAAACAGAGAGCAATACTTTTGCGTCGGTGAAAGTAAGAAAAAGTAATATAAAAGAGAAAAGGAATAGAGAGCACGAGGCAGCGAGCGAGCGTGAGAGAGAACGAGAGAGCGAGAGAAAAAGAGTGAGAACGAGATAGAGGGGGATAAAGAGAAAGATAGCCTAAAAGCAATAAGAAGAGAATGAAAGAGGAAGGAACGCGGCAGAGCCGCGTGAAATTGAAGAACAGAGCCCCTGAAGGGGCACGCTTCTCTGCATCTCTGTTCTCTCCTCCTACCTCATTCTCTATCGCTCTCTTTCTCTCGCTCTCTCTTTTCATCTCTCGTTCGCTCTTTCTTTTCCGCTGTCTCTATTTCACTTTAACGCAATAAAAGTATGTCCATGACAAGCTTTCCGGTTCTCATTCACCTCTCAACTCTGCAAACTCTCTCTCTCTCTAACTCTCTCTCTCTAACTCTCTCTCTAACTCTCTCTCCCTAACTATATCTCTCTCCTTCTCTCTCTCCCTCTCTCTCTCCCACACTATCCCATTCCATGTGCACACCTCTCCCACATGACTTCCGTGACGGCGAAAACTGTTAGGAAGTACTTCTCGAACCGTTCTGAAGTGGAGCAGATTCGAAGAGAGGAAAACAAGCAAATAGAGAAGGCGCAAGTGGTAGAAAGAGAGAGAAAGAGATATCGAGAAAAAGGAGAGTAGAGAGAGAGAGAGATGGTGATTGAAAGAGTTATCGAGAGAAGAGACAGAGAGAGAGACAGAGAGAGAGAGAGAGAAGAATAGAGAGAGAGAGAGAGAGAAATAAAGAGAGGGAGAGAGAAGAATAGAGAGAGAGAGAGAAAGCAGAATGGGTAAGGATGCGCATGAAGGAGAAAAAGGATATAATGGAGAAGCTCTCACTCATTCTCTCTCTCTCTCTCTCTCTCTCACTCTCTCTCTCACTCTCTCAAATGACTACAAGAGGCTAAAGACAATTCAGACTATACTGACCTTTCCGTGCAATTATTTCTCAATGTTCTCGCAACGTTTTCCTAATCGGCAGACGCAAGTAAGACAAATATTTAAAAAAAAATTATTTGATAGGATATTTATATCGGATCTAGAGAGAGAAACAGAGAAAGAAAGAGAAGAGAGAGAGAGAAGGAGAGAGAGAGAGAAGGAGAGAAAGAGAAGGAGAGAAAGAGAGAGAGATGACAAAGTAAAATTATTTCGAAAACTGAAGTAATTTAGCTTCATCGCCTTTTCATCTTTCGTACTCACCTGCTTAAGCTGCTCCCTCTGTTCCTTCTCACGCTGTTCAATGTCTCTCTTCACTCTCTTTTTCTCTCGCTCTCTCTCTTGTGACGAAAGCTTATGAATTTTTAGAGATTAGACACATATGTTACAAGCATTGCGTGCCGAGTGTACAAGTCTCCATTTGCTGAAGGAATTGAAGAAAGGGAGGGAATGAAGGAGAGAGATAAAGAGAGAGAGAGAGAGTGATTGTGAGTGAGCGAGAGAGAAGAAAGAGAGAGAGAATAGTACGAGAGAGAAGAGAGAACAGAGGGAAGAAGAGAGAAATAGAGAGGAGAGAGAGCAAAGTGAGAACAGAGAGGCAAACCCATGACGACATCTAGTGGAATAACTGAGCATGTCTGGTTCGCATATAAAAAAGTTACAACTATGGAACAAGAAAAAGTGTGTTTCCTGAAAGTGCAAATAAAAAAAAGAAAGGGCGAAAAAAAGTTTTCTAGCGTTAGAAGAAGAGAATATTCAATTAGTGCAAGGCAAAAATTTATTTCTTTTTAGATTGTCGCTTATTTGACTTTTTCTCATTGAGTCATGAATCACATGAGTTGCTAATAATAATAATATTTGGTAAGCCAATTATTTCTCTGCATACTAGAATAATACGACGCTTACGTGACAAGTGGGCTGAAGAGGTAGCAAGCAGTTAGAGTGGGAAGTTTGTGTGCACGAGGTTAAGCAGGGATGATGGGGACATGGGAGTGAAAGAGTTTGAGGCGAGAGAGAGAGAGAGAGAGAGAGAGAGAGAGGCCTAGACTGAGAAATAAAAGAGAATGGGCAAGCAGCAAAAGGATAAGGTCGGTAAACAAGTAGAGAATGATAGAAAGAAAGAGAAAGAGATAAAAAGGAAAGAAAAACGAGATGGATAAAAACAATAGAGATAGACGGGGAGGCAGAGAGAGAGGGAGAGAAAGAGAGAAAGAGAGAGAGAGAGAGAGAAAGAGAGAGAGAGAGAAATGGGGCTGAATTGGGACGAATATGGCGGAGGAAATGCAAGTAAGCTGCCCAAAATTGAACGTTCCCATCAAGGAGTAAGCGAGAAAGAGAGTGAAAGGAGAGAGAGAGAGAGCGAAACAGGGATAGAATAGAGAGAAAGAGACAGAGAGAGAGAAGAGAGAGAGATAGAGTGAGTGAGGAGAGAGAGAGAGAGAGAGAGAGAGAGAGAGAGCGAGCCTGTTGCTTAATCTTCGCACTCCTTCAACGGTCAACGGTTTGCCAAACGAAGAGGGAAAGCTTTTTTGGAATGTTCAAGAGACGCCACCTCATGATGGAGAGGAGGTGGAGAGAGAATGAGGATTGAATATGTGCATTCTGGAAAAGGTAATGTGCTAGTAACGACGTATTGGTTGTATAAAGGGTTAATGATAGCCATGCACACTTGTATAGTATATATATAATATATAAATTTTTTTCATGTTTGCCTTCTTTCCGGTGCAATCCTTTAAATGCCGCGTCCTTTAAATGGCAACAAGAGAGAGAGAGAGAGGGAGAGAGAGCAAAAGAGAAAGAGAGAGAGAGGGAGAGAGAACGAAAGAGAAAGAGTGAGAGAGAGGGAGAGAGAACGAAAGAGAAAGAGAGAGAGAGAGAGGGAGAGAGAACGAAAGAGAAAGAGAGAGAGAGAGAGAGAGAGGGAGAGAGAACGAAAGAGAAAGAGAGAGAGAGGGAGAGAGAACGAAAGAGAAAGAGAAAGAGAGAGAGAGAGAGAGATTCAGGTCGAACTTGTATTATCGTTGAGCACTGGAAGAAAGAAAGTCTGCCCGAGGTGTAAATATTGAAAGGCGGTGAGCGAGAGATAAGAAAAGAAATGAAAAACAGTGCCGTTCGCCGGAAAAGGTACGTAGAAATGTAAAATCAACGCTTCCTGAGGAGTTCGAAATGAATGGAATTTCTTGGCGGGCGTTAGAAAACAGGCAAAGACGAAATGGAAGGAGAGTCGGCAGAAAATGTTGAAGTATAGAGGGAGAGAGAGAGAGAGAAAAAGAGAGAGAAAGTTAGAGCGCAGAGAAGAGAAAGGAATAGGGGGAAAGGAAAGATTTAAAAAAGCGTTTCTTTGAGGAGTTTGTTAGGGTAGCACAGGCAGCTGTAGTTAAAATAGATTAATTCATGAGTTCGAAAAGTTGTAGCTATTCAGACCACCTAAATTATGCTTATGGAGAAAGTTGAGTAGATCCATAGACTTCGTTCCACGCTTCTTATATTGAGTAATTCCAACTTTGCGGAAGTATGCTTCTGTCATAAAATAAATGACCATAGTTCGTCGTTCTGCTTGCATATTAAAGGAGTTTGCTCTTTTGGCAATATGCCAGGAAGCACGCATGCTTTGAGTTCGATGTTCATTTGTGTGGAGTGATGATGATGATGAAAAGTGCAAGGGAGTCACTCGGTCTGGTCCATGAAATTCGGCCGCTTCGAATTCACTGCCTGAGACGGCCGCGCCGTGCAACTCTACTGCAGACATGTAGAGAGAGAGAGAGAGAGGGGGGGGGGGAAAGAGAAAGAGAGAGAGAGAGAGAAAGAGGGAAGACAGAGAAAGTTAAAGTCAATTCTAACGACGGAAGCAGACACGCTGCATGCTTGCTGTTTCATCTGGCAATGTGTGCAATTTCTTTCTATGTTTCTCACTCTCTTTCTCTCGCTCTCTCTCTTTTTCTCACTTTCTCTCACTCTCTCTCTCTCTTTCTGTCTAACTATTTTTCTATCTCTTTCTTCCTCTCTATCTCTCTTTCTCTCACTTTCTCTCTCTCTTCCTCTCTAAGTCTTTTCTCTCTCTCTCTCTCTCTCTCTCTCTCTCTTCCTCTCTATTTCTCTTTCTCTCACTCTCTCTCCCTCTCTATCTTTCCAGCTGCCACGGGAAAGCGAGAAGCAGTTGACGCCAGAAGGCACGGGAAAAATTAATAAAAAGGGGAGAGCCCTGCCAAATCATGAGAGAGTGCCTGACGATCGTAAGGAAATGGTTGCATTCAATGAGAAAAAAGTTGGGGAGGAAGAGAAGAGAGAGAGAGAGAGAGAGAGAGAGAGAGGAAGATGTTGAAAAGGGAAGAGAGTCATGAGAGGCTGTCAGAGAAGAAGAGTACACCATCGCTTTTGCGAACTTTTGCATGATGGACGAACGTGAGAGAGAGACAGAGAGAGAGAGAAGGAGAGCGAGAAAGAGAGAGAGAGAAACAGTGAGAGAGAAAGAAGAGAGAGAGAAAGAGAGAGAGAGAGAGAGAGCGAGAGAGAGTTGGATGCCAAAAAACTCGAGCGTGGGATAACGCGCCGAAAGTAACCAACAGAAAAAGGAGGGAGAGAAGAATTGAGGCAAAAAAAGCTCGCGACGAGAACAAAGAAATTAAGAATCGGAAGTTGGCACCGAAAGAAGAGAAAGATGTGGAAGAGGGAGCGGCAGCCGGCAAAAATAGAGGATGAATACATGAATTGACGCTTTAATTGAGGCATCTTTTGTGAGGGAGAGAGAAAGAAAGATAGAGAAAGAGAGAGAGAGAGAGATCTGTTGAGAAAAAGAGAGAGAAAGTGAGCGAGAGAGAAAGAAAGAGAGAGATAGAGAGAGAGATAGAGAGAATACGAAGAAGAAGCTTAGCGCCATTTTCCTGCAACCCCACGGGCGTGACCCGGCCATTCGACTGCGGGCATTCGAAATCAGCCGCGGCGTGAGGTTGTTTCCTGGCCGTCTTCCTCTGCCACTCTCTCGCTTCCTCTCTCTCTCTCTCTCACTCTTACTCACTGTCTCTTTCTTTCTCTCTCTCTCTTTCTCTCTCTCACTTCCCTTTTCTCTGTCTCTCTCACTCTCTCACTCTCTCACTCTCTCTCACACTCTCTCTTCTCATGTATGCCCTCTGCTTGCCAGTTTGCTGCCATTGTTTGCAGCGTCACTAGTACGAGAAGCAAGGCT
Source organism: Allodiplogaster sudhausi (assembly GCA_945643635.1). Lineage (NCBI taxonomy): Eukaryota > Metazoa > Nematoda > Chromadorea > Rhabditida > Diplogasteridae > Allodiplogaster > Allodiplogaster sudhausi. The sequence goes on from CALZFC010000356.1 coordinate 2,598,034, forward strand.
TTTCTTCCTCTCGCTTCCTCTCTCTCTCTCGCTCTCTCTCTCTATATATATCTTTCTTTTCTCTCTCTCTCTCTCTCTCTGCCTCTAGTTCTCTTTCGCTGTCTATCGTTCTTTTGGACACCAACGTTTGTCAGTACAAACGACAACTCTTTTCACATTCATCGCTGTTGAACTCTCCAAAGTTACTGAAGAACGCTTATGATTGTTGTGTAGAAAACGAAGGAAAAAATAATGGAAATATTTAAAAACAAAACATATTTAAATTTATATAAAAAATTATAATTAGCCAAAAGAGTAATACCAAAGGATGTGAATGAAAATGTCTAAACAGCTTGATTAATATGTACAAATCAATTTCTCATCGAAAGCGCAAGTTTGGGAGGAAACGTTGGCGTTCTTTCTTCCTGCCTTCAATAACAAATGTTCGCTGCTAGGCGAGAGAAAGAGAGAGAGAGAGAGAGAGGGAGGGAGGGAGGGAGGGAGAGAAAGAGAGAGAAGAAGAGAGGGCGAGAGAGAGAGAGAGGTGAGAGAGTGAGAAGGAGAGCAGCGAGTGGGAGAGAGACTGAAAGTGCAATTCGCGTTGGCATGGATAATGAGATTCGATAGAAAAAAGTGCAGACTATTGCGCAAATACATTTTTTTTGTTCTTTCCTTGAAATATATGCATATTATTCTCTTTCCCCCTTTATCTCTTTATCTCTCTCTCTCTATCCCCCTCTCTCTATCTTATCTCTCTCTCTCTCTCTCTCTCTCTCTCTCTCTCTCTGTATTCAACATCACGAAACATCTTCGAAGACGGATAACAGACGCTGTTGATAGATGATTCAGTCGAGTTATACTTTACGTTCTTTTTTGCGCATTTCTATATTTCTTTGTCTCTTTCACTCCTGTGATCACAACTCTCCATATCTTTTGCCATTCCCTCGTATTCTCTGTTTTACTCTCTTTCTCTCTTTTCTTTTCTCATCCTTCTCTCAGTGTCACTCTTTATTTATCACTCCACTTCTGCTTCTTCTGCTCTTCCTTATTACATGTAGAGATGCATGCGCCCGGTTGCAAAATGCCAGGACCGGGAGACCCTTGAACTTTTCTTCCTTTTCTATAGTTTTTTTTTCTGCTCACTTCCTTCTCGCGCTCTCTGTCTCTCACTCTCTCTCCGTCTCCTGCTTTCTCTCACTCTCTCTCGCTCTGTCTCCTTTTACTTCGTTTCTATTCGCTATTCTGAGGTTGCAATGTAGGACGGGCGGACGTCGTCAGCAAAATGCACACGCAGCACCAAAGTGGCTTCGTCTACTTCTGAACACGAAAGCTTCATCTCTCGTATCCGAAGAGAGAGAGAGAGAGAGAGAGAGAGAGAGAGAGAACGAGACAGAGAGAGAGATGGAGACAGAGAGAGACAGAGAAGTAGAGAGTGAGAGAGAAAGTAGAGATTATGTCAATGAGAGAGAGAGAGCCAGAAGATGCAGACTATGGAAATGCCCAAGGGTCTGAGGAGTGGAAGAGAACGACCGAATTTGATTAGATCCATGTCACACTTTTGTGAAGATGTCGAGGTGAAAGAGAGAGAGAGAGAGCGAGAGAGAGAACGAGAGAAAGAGAGAGAGAGAGGGAGAGAATTCTGAAAGAGAGAGTGAGAGTGAGATAAAGTGTGAGAGAAAGAGAGAGAGAGAGAAAGAGATGGAGATGGGGAGAGGGCGAGAACTGAAAGGGAAAATATCAGAGGGCAAGAGAAACTAACATTACATGAATGATTTGGTGGAAAGGTTAGGTTCATGAAAAAGAAACAGAAGACGCGAAAGAGAGAGAGAGAGAGAGAGAGAGAGAAATAGAGAGAGAGCGAGAGACAGAAAAAGAAGACGTGAAGGAAGAAGCAGTCTGAAAAGAAGAACACATAAAGAGGAACATGGATGCATTCGAAGAATTTCCCTGATGAAGTAGCAGCTGAGGAAGAGAGAGAAAGAGAGGGAGAAAGAGAGAGAGAGTGAGAAAGAGAGAGAGAAAGGGAGAGGAGAGAGATATAAATTAAGGAAACGTTCGCCCATCCTCTTTGCATTTTTATTATGATTTTTTTGACATTTGAAGAAGAAGAAAAAAAATTGGAGAAGGAAGCAACAGGATTGGAAAGAAATGCCTACAACTTCACTGAAATTTTCCAGGCAAAAATGAAAAAAAGGAACAAGTGAAGAACACTTTAAAAAAAAAAGAAGAAAAAAAGTAAAGTTACAGTCTCGTAATTTATGTGTAGAATGTCTTTCTTAGACTCCAGCTATACATAAAAGAGTTCAATGGGATGGAGTCCTCTTGTAAAGTGAAAGAGGCGCATGATGATATCATATGTATGTATGTATTTTTTTTTAGCCCTTTAAGAATGTCACTTCTATCTCTATGTCTCTTTATTGATCTGTCATAGTGTTCATTTATAAAGACTTTTATAGTTTAATAAAAAAAAAATCAGAAATTTAATTCATTTTTTAAAAATTAATTTTTATTTCATTAATTACTGATAAAAAATTATTGAATGTTTAAAATTTAAAAAAAAAAAATAAATAAAATAACAAATAATAAAAATGATTCCGTACGTCTGGCGTCGACGCGAGAAGCAGGCTGCGGCGAACGCCGAAGACGCGGAGAGAAAGGGCGAGCGAGCGGAACTTCATGGCTTCCCTCTCTCACTCTGCACTCTCTCTTTTCTCTCGCGCTCTCTCTCTTTTCTCTCGATCTTTCTCTCTTTTCTCTCGCTCTCTCTTTTCTCTCGCACTCTCTTTCTCTTTTCTCGCTCTCTCTCTCCCTCTTTTCTCTCCCTCTTTCTCTTTCCTCTCCTTTCGCAGTAGTCGCCGACTCTCCTGCCGAAGAGTTACTCGCCCGATGTAGGTTGTTGGAACGAGAGAGGAAAGAACGGATTCTTCTGCGGAAGCTCCCACTACCGTAACATCCAACGAGAAGAGCGCTAAACTAAGATAGAAACATTTAACGGAGAAAAGTGATCGATAATAAAGATATTTCCGGGCAAAGAAGCAATAATCGCTTTTAATGCAAAGCAACTGTCGCGGATGGTGATCGAAAGGGGGGCTGAATCATAGTGAATCATGGTCATGGTGGAAGTCGACAATCATTGACAATATGAAATACATATGTATGTATGTTCACTTGTTGCAGAGCATCTTTCTATTTCATATTCATTCAACGCGAATTAATATGTACCATCATTATTCATTTAGAGGTTGACTACCGAAGGTAGGAAAGTTTGCGGTAGAGAAAGAGAGTGAGAGAGAGAGAGTGAGAGAGAGAGAGAGAGAGAGAAGCGAATATAGAATCTTTGGAGCAATCTAGTGGCAATGATCGGCAGAGCTCTCGAGAATAGACCGCGAAATATTACTTCCTTCTTGGAATTTTTGAATAGCAAAACCAAGTTGTTTTTGACACTAGAAATTTACATATCTTGACAAGACAATGTTCTATTTAAACTGCCTATCTTACTATTAAAACTGAATACGATATGGTCTGTCAAAGAATTCAATACAATTCCAATTTTATGATACATTCAAAATTATTGATATTTATTGCCGCGATGAGGGCTAGAAGTTAAATGATGAAATTTATCAATAAATGAGGGAGCAAAATATGCATAGATGTAAATAAGAGCGAAAATAAAAGTGAGAAGAGAGAGAGAGCGAGAGAGCAGAGAGAGAGAGAGAGAGAGAGAGATAAAGTGCGAGCACATAGGGAAGAGAGAAAGTTTGAACGCGGAACACTAAGAAGGGAAGACAAAGGGAATTTTGCACGGATGGCTAACCTGGGAAATCACATGCCTTTTACTTCTTTTCTTTCTTGCCTTCTCCTAAGAACCAGACTGAATAAGCTAGCAACAAAATCGAAAGAACAACGGAAAAGCGGACAGAAATGGAAATATCCATCTCCTAAAAGGTTTTTAATTTACTTTCTTGTGCATGTTTTACATATTACATATGTGCATTCACAAATTCATTCATATTAATCTACATTTTTCAACAAGAAGAGGAATAATGGAAGTTCAAGTCAAGCCTAACTGAATTGAAGTAAAAAAAAATCAATTTCGACGAATATGCGTAATTTTTGTGACATTTTCTCAAAACGAGGTGATGGAAAGTACGTCCGAGGTGAACTTTTGAAATGTTGGAAATGCTCTTCTGAGAAAGAAAAGCTCACGACAACTTGAGTTGCTCAAGTTGGACGCAAGCAATTCGGCAAATCTCTGTGTTCAGGGAAGTTATGAATGGAAGCAACATTTCGTCGTATTTTCCAAAAATGCCTGAACACTTTGACAATGGACAAAGAGAGGGGTTAGGAGAGAAAGAGAGAAAGAGAAAGACAGATAGAGAGAAGGAGAAAGAGATAGAAAGAGTGATAGAGAAGGAGAGAGAGAGAAAGAAAGAGAGAGAGAAAGAAGGAGAGAGAGAAAGAAGGAGAGAAGGAGAGAGAGAGAGAGAGAGAGAGAGAGAGAGAGAGAAGGAGTAAACGGGCGGAGAGAATGATGGAAGACAGCATATGAGAGATGGATGAGACAGTTGAAGAAATAACGAAGAAATTCTATATTTATTCTTCATGGAAATAATAATAAAAAATAATAAAGAAAAACGAGTGGCGGGCTCAACTTTCGCAGCAAAAGTGTTCTAATTGCTCGTCTCAAACGTTTCAACTCGACGAAAACGCCCGGATTTGTGCGCCTTTCCTGCCGGGTTTTGCTTCTTTCACTTCTCCTCCTCTTCTCACATAACATAATAAGTGTCCTCTTTCCTCTCTAAATTTCACTGTTTCTACTCCACGTTTTTCATCTCTATCTCTCTTTCTCTGCTCTCTCTCCATACTCTTTTCCTCTCTCTTTCTCTCTATCTCCCTCTCTCTCCTTCAACCCCTCTTTAACTATATCTCTCATCTGCTTGTTTCTGTTGCGAAGGAGGACGAGGTGTTATAGGCCTAAAAGCTACGCCCGAGGGCATCAGATTGACAGAGATGAAGGGAAGAGGAGACGACGTCTGGCTTCTGATGCAGCTTTCTCTTTCTCTGTCTCTGTCTCTGTCTCTCTCTCTTTCTTTCTTTCTCGCTCTCTCATTCTTTCTCCCTCCCTCATCTAGCTTCTCATCTGGGTCCTCTATCTCCCTCCTCACTCTATTTCATGCGCGTTCTCTCTCTCTCTCTTTCTCTCTCTCTCGCTACACTTCTCTCTCTTACTTGCTCTGTCACTCTCTTATTTTTCGCCCTCACTCTCCCTATCTCGCCCTCTCTCTTTCTCTTTCTCTCGCTCTTTATGTATCACTCTCTGTCTCCTGCTGTCATGTCCCTTCATCGTGCTCTTCCTTTTACTGATTCCTAATCACTCTCTCGTATCTTTCATTCTTCTCTCGCTCTCTCAATCTCACTAGCAAAAAAAAAACTCCAACCCCTCATGACAGAGTCACTTTTCAATCCTTTCTTTCTTCTAGCTGAAACACTTTTTTTGTTCTTCTCCGAAAGGATATTACACGAAGCTTTCCGCACGCAAGCCCCTGCAGAGTTCATTCTTCTCTCTAATCTCTTCACCTAAATCTTCATCTATCTTCTCTCTCACACCCTCTCTCCTTCTCTCTCTCTGTCACTCTCTCATTATCTCGCTATCTTTCTCTACATCTTTCCGGCTTCTTTTTTTCTTACTCTCTCTCTCTCTCTCTCTCTCTCTCTTTCTCTCTCTCTTACTCTCTCTCTCTCTCTCTCTTTCTCTCTCTCTTACTCTCTCTCTTTCTCTCTCTCTTACTCTCTCTCTCTCCAAACATCCACCCTCTTCCCCTCAACAGACGTTTCATTCGCATCCCTCGCGACACCTCTTAATTCTAATCAAATGCGAAAGAAGCTCTCGTGCCATGGCGGCATTTCTCCTCTCTATCTCTCTTTTTCTCTCTCCCTCTCTCTATCTCTTTCGCTCTCCATTTCGATCTCTCTCTCTTTCGCTCTCCATTTCGATCTCTCTCTCTCTTTCTCTCTTTTTCTCTTCTTTCTCTTCTCTCTTTCTCTCTCTCTCTCTCTCTCTTTCTCTCTCTCTTCTCTCTCTCTCTCTATCATTTTCTCTCTCTCTCTCTCTTTCTCTCTCTCTCTCTTTCTTTCTTGCCGTTCCAGAAATGCTCCGAGGCGAGTGTGGAGAAATGACTCGATTTAGAGACAAAGAGAAGCCAGGAGATATGATTGAAACTCAAATTATTCTTGCTTAAGCAAGAACATTTAGTGTGTATATGAGAGAGTTCAGACGTTCTCACAATCAGATCGCGAACAGAAGACACAAAGAATAATACTTGATCATTTGGAGAAAAAAAACTGTCGAAAATTTTCCAGTATTATTGCGCATTTAATATCACATATCTTAAAGATTGCTTTAGTAATAAAAAATAGTGAAAAATGACACTTTTCCCCCTAATTTTCTCACTCATTTCCTTGCCAATTCTTACTTCTTCTTCTTCTTGATTTTCCTAGGCGGAAGCAAAAGTACTTTTTTCTGCTCCTTATGAGCCTCGTTAGTGAGTCGGGAAGAACAGCGCTTGAGAGGATACTTCGAATTGCACACATATCGTCAAGGAATTGAGTATAATTGGGAAAGCCACAATTTGCATCCAATCTATCACAGTTATTTCTGTTAAATCCATAATGTTAGCTTTTTTTTTTAAATTTTTAGTAGTCGAAAAAAAATTAGCTGCAAGAAAGAGCGGGAGCCATTAATTTTTTCCCACTGACTAATTCTCTCCTCTATGAGAAGAAAATTAGCGAAACATCGAATGACGCTGTCAAAACATAAGGAATTTAATTTAATAAGAAAAGAAATTTATGTGGCTTTGTTCTTCTTTTTATTAAAAACAAATATATTTTACATGAATTTAATGTAGATAAAAACAAAAATGTATATTTTCACTATTCAGAATTCATAGACCATGAATGGCCATAACAATGTCACTCGGTCTCATCGTGGTTACTTATTGATATCTCCTTTGTTCCCGATAATTTCAGTTTGTTATGTTCCAAAAAGCGCAATAAGAGTAAACAATAAGGCAAGTTTAAAGAAATATAAGAATGAATAAAGAAAACGCGTGGGAAGGTTGTCTGTGATGGAGAGAGAAAATAATAAAAAAAGAAGTAAGATTCTGCCCGAACACAACTATGATGGTTCAGCGGTCAAAAATTAAAGTGGTTTAATATGGAAAATATTATTATATCCAGCGACACTGCAGTGTCATGATTTCGTAAGTACATACATACATACATATATGGCGGGGCCAACTAAAAAAAACGGTCGTTTTTTGCGTTTTCGACGTGTGTCGTGAGATTTGTGCAGCGTTCGTAGAAAAGTTCATATACTAAACTGCATATTTTTTTAGAGTCTTTATACACGTACAAAAGTGTACAGAATTCCGAGTGAAAAATGAGCACAACTATACATGTATTAAAATGCACAAAATTATTTTGAAGATTGAGCAAGAATATACGCGTTGAAACATGTTCATAAAACGGAAAGAAAAATGAGCAGAAATATACATGAACAAAAGTGCTCAAGAACTAACAGAAATGTGGGCACAAATATACGCGTACAGTATGGCGTAAAAAATTTTAGCAAGATAATACGCGTACAAAACTGCTCAAAAAAAATTGAGCGCAAAAATACATGTACAAAAGTGCTCAGAAGTGAAATACAAATAGCAGAAAAACCCGTTAATTACAAGAATATATTAATGCTTATATGATCAAAAAAACAACGAAATATCCTACTTATTGAGGAAAAACAACAAAACCTTCATTTAATAGGTTTAGAAAGTAAAAATCACAATATCGGTCATGTTCAAAGTTCCAACGTACCGAATGACAAGGTCATGACCACCCTACATTCGCAAAAAATATATACATTCAGACATTAGAAACAGAATAGAACAAAAAAACTTTAAAAACATAATATGGAAAAACGTAAGGATGTCGAAATATGTTTTCGAAAACAGCCTGCTAGCCTCGTTGCGTGCAAACACGTTTTGTGCGCAGGTTTTCGCACGTTTGTGGCGCGCTTTGGAAAGCGCAAGCAGGCCGTTTTCGAAAACATGTTTCGACATTCTTCCGTTTCTCCATATTAGTTTTTTCAAGATATTTTTGTTCTATTACGTTTCTAATGTTTTACTTTATATATTTTTGCCATGGTATTATGAGCATGATGTTGATATTCTGTTTAATGGTCGTTTGAACATGACCGATATTGTGATTTTTATTTTCTAAACTTATTAAGTGAAAGTTTTGTTGTTTTCCTAGATATGTACTATAATTAATTGTTTTTAATACTATAAGCAGTAATTTATACTTGTAATTAACAGGTTTTTCTGCTATTTCATTTCTGAGCACTTTTGTACGTGTATTTTTGCGTTCAATCTTTGAGCAGTTTTGTACACGTATTTTCTTATTAATTTTTTTCTAAGTGATATTGTACGCGTACATTCGTGCTCATTTTTCTTGATGAATTTGGAGCACTATAGTACATGTACTTTTCTGCCCATTTTTATGTCTGATTCATGTGCACATTTATACGCGTATCTACATGCTCATTTTTAAAAGTCATTTATGGGCATGTTAGTACGTGTATATTTCTGTGTAATCTTTTTTGCACACCTTTGTACGTTAATAAAGATGCTTGAAAAAAGATGCAGCTTAGTACATGCACTTTTCTACACACACTGCACAAATCTCGCTAAACACGTCGAAAACGCAAAAACGACCGTTTTTTTTAGTTGGCCCCGTCATATATGCATATTGCTGATTATGAAGCGCTAATGTTAAGGTAATAGCAATATATATATATGTATATATATATATATATATATATACATATACATATATATATATAGTATAAAGATAGATTTCAAGCCTGCTACAGTGCACACTCGAGAGGTTTCTCCTGTTTAAGATCTGCCCGACAAGTGACAGACAAGTCTTCTTCTGTCAAGAGGCGCTAACGAAAATTCTATTTCTTCCCACGGCTCTTATGTGAGTTTCGAGTTCTGCTTATATTGCATAGATGCTACGGCGGTCTCATCGAGAAAGAAGGCAAAAAAGCAATCGCCTAATTGAAGAAGAAAAGGAAAAGAGAACGAGTGAGAGCGAGAGAAATTGAGAGAGAGTGAGTGAGAGCGAGAGAAATAGAGAGAGAGTGAGTGAGAGCGAGAGGAATAGAGAGAGAGTGAGTGAGATAACGGTGGAGAGAGAGAGAGAGGGAGAGAGAGAAAGAGGGAGAGGGAGAAGGAGGGAAAGTTTGTTACTGATAGATAGTGGAAATATGGTCTTAATTTGTCATTAATCTGTCTCTACTTGTCTCTCTCTCTGAAAAAAAAATAACAAAGATGCTTTCGAATGAGTTGCTAAAATCTCGCAAAGGAGCAGTTATATTAATTTACAATTTCTATTCGAAATTACGTATTTGAAATGTAGAAAGCGATCCT